>CM051270.1:52640007-52925007 GCA_027921565.1 Artemia sinica
TATTAAATGTGGGTGACGATTTCCCATTAACAGCATTTGGAATACGATTTTGTCTTCTGAAGCCATTTTTTGGAGGGATCAATGATATTCCATTAGTATACATCTTCAATACCTTTTCCACTTCGGACAAAGAAATCAGGCCATAAATTCACGTCTATTTGAACCTTTATATACGATGTTTATTTATTTTCACTGTTTTAAGTGTAAATTTTCGTTCGGTCTTAAGAATTTTTTGCTACTAATGAAGAGTTGAGAAAAAGAAGAAGTTATAGGATTTGACCCCTATGGGTGCGCTGAACTAAAATAAAACCAGCTCAGCCTTCTTTTTTTAGATTCACTTGGTCAAGTGGCACGCTTGCCAATTCGAAATCAGGTAGTTCGATCAGCCGAAACCCATGAACCGCCAATAGAATCAGTCAACCGCTCTTTGCCAAATATCGGAGGAGACGCCAAACTTATTTCGCCGATTGAGCCGAAATCAAATGCTGCCATTCTTTCTAGTTCTTTCGTATTTAGTATTTTAGTGACAGCAGTTTTGTGTTTTTAAGTTCCTTTGTTGATATTGTGATTTCGTAATTTTTATTGAAACAGTTACCAGTTTTAACGCAGTGATTCATACAGACGGGAAATTGTATAACAAAAGGAGTTGGACCCCATCAAAATTGTTTTGCTTTTAATTCCAGTTTTATCGCTTTTATATACATTTGCGTTTCACTTTATGTGCTTATTTTTGTGCTTTATTAGAAGGACACGTTAGAAGGACAAAGAAGGACACGTTAGAAGGACCTGGGACAGGTCTGTCCCAGGTACAATCAATAAAATGCTGAGTAATCCATACCAGATAGTTTTGCCTGGAAGGGAGGGGCTTGATGCAAAATATTCAAAATTAACCAAATGTTTAATTTAAGTAATCTTCAAAAAAAAAAATTCTGCTCGTGTGATAATATACAGACCATGTTTTCTCAACTTTTTTTTGTGTTGTGATCTCCCTTGTAATGAATAGTAAACAGGCAAACTATGAAACAAAAATATAAGGGGAGTGATAGCTAAATTTCGTGTGTTTTTCTGGCTGATTTAAAAAAATAACCTTCATTTTTTTCAACTACATCGTGTTTTCTAGAAATCTTCGTTTTTTCCTTCGATTTCTAGTGACACCTACAAAATCATCGCACAAATCCTAATCTTAAACGCCTATCTTGGTTTACTCCGTAGGTTCACTTGTTAATTCTCCCCCCCCCCCAATAAAATTTCCCCCAGATAATCGCATTCTAGCTGAAAATTCCCCCCGGAAAGTTTTTTTTGACAATTTCGGCTGAAATTTTTTTCTTAGCAAACTTTTATTTGAAAAGAATTTCTGAAAATACCCCCGCCCCCTAGTAAGAAGTTACTCCTGCAGAAAAATGCCTCTGGTGTATTTGTCCCGTGGAAAACCCTCTCATGGTGAATTTCTCTCGTGAAAAACCTCTCCCTACGGAAAGATACTCTAGACAACTTCAACCAGGTAAAAATTTCTCCTCGGACAATTCTCCTTAGTATCAAACAGTTCGTGGTAACGAACTGCAAGTAAGGAGCGACCCGGCTCAATAGTAACCGATACTGTAAAAACTAAATTTTGATACCAGTAGATACATCAAAAGAATCAACCCAGAAGTCTAACGCGTCAAAAATTTACGAGCCTGAAAAAATTTGCCTTATTTTCGAAAAAGGGGAAACACCCCCTAAAAGGGATAAAATCTTAATGAAAATCAAACCATCAGATTCAGCGTAACAGAAAACCCTACTGTAGATGTTTCGAGCTCCTATCTGCAAAAATGTGGAATTTTGTATTTTTTGCCCGAAGAAAGATCACGGATGCGATTTTTTTTTCAGGGGTGATCGTATCGATCTATTAGTCCTAGAATATCGTGAGAGGGCTCAGTCTAATGGAAATTAGAAGTTCTAGTGCCCTTTTTAAGCGATCGAAAAATTCGAGGGCAACTTGGCCCCTCCCACGCTCATTTTTTTCCAGTCACCCAATCAAAATTTTGAGATAGCTATTTTGTTCAGCATAGTCGAAAATCTGATAAATATGTCTTTGAGGATGACTTAGTCCCCCACAGTTCCCGGAGAAGGGCTGCAAGTTATGAACTTCGCCCATTGTTTACATATAGTATTGGTTATTGGGAAGTATACAGACGTTTTCAGGAGGGATTTTTTCTGGTGGGGGGGGGGGGGGTGGAGTTACGTGGGAGGATCTTTCTATGGAGGATTTTTTCCTGAACAAGGGAACATTTCTTTGAAGGGGGCGCCGGATTTCCCAGCACTATTTAAAAACGATCAGAAATTAAATAAAGAAACAAGTTTTTTCAACTGAAAGTAAGGAGCAGCATTAAAACTTCAAACAAACAGAAATTATTACGTATATGAGGGGGTTCGCCCCCTCGTCAATACCTCGCTCTTTTACGCTAAAGTTTTTTTTAGTACTTTCAAAAGAGTTATTTATTCTAATTAAAAGGCCTTTGTGATTTAGGGATTTGTGATTCGAACAAAATTCGAACTTTAACGTAAAGAGCGCGGTATCGACCAGGGGGCGAGCCCCCTCATATACATAATAATTTCTGTTCGTTTTCATTTCGAATGTTGCTCCTTACTTTCAGTTGAAAAAACTAGTTTCTTTATTTAATCACGTGTAAAATTGAGTCGGCAAAGATAAAGAAAGACAAACAAAAAGAATTTATATAAGAATTCTGGGTAATTCCCCCAGTGTAAAATTTCCCTAGGAAAGTTCACCCCCCAGAAACTGTCCTCCCCACGAAACATTATCCCCGCGAAAAATCTTCCAGCAGAACCCCCCCCCCCCAAAAAAAAAAATATTCTGAATACTTCCCAATGATAAATGCTGTACGTAAACAATGGGCAAATTTAATGACTTACAGACCTTTCCCCAGGGGATGTAGGGGGGGGGGGGGTCAAGTTATCTCCAAAGGCATAGTTACCGGGATTTTCGATTATTCTGAACAAAATGGATATTTAAAAACTTTAATAACTACTTTGAGGAAAAACGGGGACGGGAGGAGGGCTAGTTGCCCTCCAATCTTTTTGATCACTTAAAAGGGCACTAGAACTTTTAATTTCTGTTCGAATGAGCCCTTTCCCGATATTCTAGTACCATTGGCTCGATTCAGTCACCCCTAGGGGAAGAAAAACAAATCAGTAAACACGGATCCGTGGTCTCTCTTGTGGCAGAAAATACATAATTCGACATTTTTGCAGATGTGAGCTTGAAACTTCTACAATAGCGTTCCCAGATGCGCTGAATCTGATGGTGCGATTGGGATTTCTTGACTTTGAGATTCCTTGACTTGTAGGGGGTGTTTACCCCCTTTTCCCAAAATCTGTCACTATTGAGCCCTATCACTCCTTGCTAGCAGTTCGTTACCACGAATGGTTTGATAAATTGGCTCATTGATTAGCGTCTCCAATAAGTTGGCATATACAGTGGCTTATGCCCTAACAGAAAAAAGGCATAGACTGACGTATTTTGACTTTATTTAGCAAACAGGATTAATAAACAATTAACTCATATAAGTACTGAAATCTTTTGAATTTTTTATTAAGCGACTATTAAACGATTGTTTACATTCTAAATACTCCAAACTTCGTATCTGGAATAGGGGCATTCAAGGCAGCACTTAAGCTGAGTCCTAGGACTTTTCTTGTATCAACTGGGTCAATTACTCCGTCATCCCAAAGCCTGGAAGAAAAACACCAGAGGTTTATTAAGATTGTTTCTTTTTTTCCCCCATTTTCTCCTACTTTTATAGCAATATTCCTAGATAAGATAAGATAAGATAAGTTTTATTCTTCATTAAATACACATATAATATTACATGTTATTAATCCCTCAAAGGCTCATTGGCCTGTACAAAGAGGGACGACATATGAATTACATACTCAGAGATAAAAAACAAAAGAAAATTTAAAATGATCACTTACTCACATATGAAGGAGAAGAAAAGAAAATATAGATAAACTGGAAACTATAGAAAAAATTAGAATAAATAAACTAAATTTATTAATTATATTAAATAAACTCACAAAAAAAAAAAAAAAAAAAAAAAAAAAAAAAAAAAAAAAAAAAAAAAAAAATTATTATTACTATAAGCGAATCCCTATCGTCGAAACAGAATTATGTGTATTGTCAGGTAAAACCAACATCATAATAGCTGTTACGATATTATTCATAACTCTTATCCAAAATATTAAAAAATCAAAACTTAAGCCATGTACAGCCCTTTTAGCTTGTATTTAAAACTATATAAATTCCAATTCAATCAACTCTGCTTATTTTGAGGCTAGGTAGCAAAATTGAGGTTTATGGGTTAATTCAGTCATAAGGCTTATAATTACTGGACTGTAATAAAATGGTGCGAAAGCAATAAAATTTAACCCGTCTTCATGAATGCTACTCCTTAGTGAACTATACAAGTTTCAGCAATAAATATTGATAGTCATACCAGAGGTCTGGAGTCATAGCGCAGAGAAGACCACCATAAAACAAAACTAAACATTCAGGGGACATCAACTCCACAAAAAAAAAAAAAAAAAAAAAAAAAAAAAATTATTCAGTTTGATTCTTAACTAAATGGTCCTTAAGAATCCTCTTGAAAGTGCCAACGAGTGGCATTTCTGTACTGAAGAAGGCAGGGAGTTCCAAACCTGATGACAAGCGATGAGGGGATTGAAATCTGACCGCACAGTGGGAGTAGGAGGAATGCAGATATTATGTGACGAACGAAGGTTATATGGAGCTGAATCAGAAATAAACTGAGGAGTTTTTTGAAGAGATTTTGGAAGATTGCCATGAAGCTGATGAAAAACAAAGAAGCACAAGAAAGAATGTAGATAGACTGTAGATTTAGAAGCGGTCTTGGTGAAGAACAGTTGGTGTCCATAACCAGACGCCGTGTTTTATCATACATGACAGAAAGCGACCGCAGTGTAGAAGGAAAAGTAGACATCCATACTATGGGGCAATAAGAGACATATGACTGGACAAGGCAGAAAAAAAGAAGCTTCAGAATAGATCCAGGAAAGGTGTGTTTGAGTTTTCGAATGACACCCAAACTCCGTGAGACCTTAACCCTAATCATGGCTATATGGTGTCTAAACGAAAGGTTCTCATCAAGCAGGATACCCAGAAACCGGACCAACCGATTCTTTGGTCTACACAAGGAGCCTTGTGACACCTGAAGCTGTGTCAGTTGAGGGAAAGCTACACCAATTCGAGAAAAAATAAGAAAATGTGACTTGGTAACATTCAAGGCCAAGCAATTCGCCTCAAACCATGAAACGACTCTCTCAAATATTGCCACCAGATTAGATCTGACATCATATTCCGTCCTCCCTAAAGTCCCAAAAGTGCTGTCGTCAGCAAAAGCAACGAGGCAATCTTCATTAGAAGTAGCATTGGGAAACAAAGGAACATCCGGATGACAAAGATTGCAGCATACTAGAGGACTGGTGTTCTTGACTGCTGAAATAAGATCATTGACATAAATCAGAAATAAAACGGGGCCAAGAACAGATCCCTGGGGGACACCATATTCTACTTCAGAAGGGCTCTGGAAAAGCGGATCAATTGAAATAAGTCTACCAGAAAGATATGATTCAAACCAAGAGAAAACATTTGATCTTATACCAATATGCGATAATTTCCAAAGAAGAATCTGATGAGTCAAAGAATCAAAAGCTTTACGAACATCCAAAAATAAAGCTGCCGGGATAAGACCAAAATCTATTGCCGAATGAATAAAATTCAAGAGAGATGCACAAGCATGCTCTGTAGAGTGATTCGCTCGGAATCCAAACTGGAAATCATGGAAAAAATTTTTTGACATCCAGAAAACTAAGAAGCCTGGATAGCATAGCCTTCTCAAAAATTTTGCTGAAAACAGATAGAAGAGAAATTGGCCTATAATTAGCAGGATCACTCCGGGACCCACCTTTATACAGTACTATAACCTTAGCTCGCTTGAGTGATTCAGGGAAAATTCCATTCACGAAAGACAGATTGACAAGCTTAGTCAATGGTGACAGAATAGCAGGAAGAACGGCACGGATAACCCTTGTAGGAATTCTGTCTGGCCCTGAAGACGATGAACCTTTAAGTGCATTACGATCCGAGCTACCTCGAACTCAGAAACAGGGTTCAAGACCATTGACTTTAAACATGGGGGTCCAAGATAGGCTCTGAAATCGCAACGAGGAGTTCTAGAGCTCACAGATGAAGCAGTCATTTTTCGAGGTTATCTAAGTTCTAGAGGCGATCACAGATGAAGCAGTCATTTTTCCTATATTAGCAAAAAACAATAAGACGTAAGCTCTAGCTGAACATTTTCTTCTCCTTGGACAATTTTACCGTCAACTATCAGCGTTGTTGGAACTGAAGGCGGAGGGGGAGTAGGTTTAAGTACAGAATTAATAATTTTCCATGTCTTCCCAACATCCTTTCCACATTCAGAAAATTTCCTGTGATAATACTGAGACTTGGCCTTCCGACACAGAGAATTAAATATATTCCTATAAGCCTTGAACCGCTGATGATGAGAAGCAGATGACGAAGCCTTGTATAGTTTCCACAGATAATTTTTCCTTTTCCAGCTTTTATGGAGACCTGGAGTCATCCACGGATTCAGCAGTACTCTCCTTTTCGAGGTTTGAGGCTTTGCATTCCGGTGGCAAACTTCTAGGATACCATCTTTTACTGAATCATAAAAGAAATCAAAAGAGCGGTTAAAATCAGATTCAGAATCCAAACTATCCCAAGGCTGATCAGTCAAACGATTTAAGTAGACTGATCTCACTGACACCAAAACGGAAAAATGGGAGATTAGATGGCGAAGCTTTACGCTGCGATCGATTAGCAGTCCTATATCGTGAAATAGCAGGGAAATGATCAGAAATATCACTAACCATCACCGAATTATCTAAGACATCTAGTGACGAAAAAATATTATCAATAAGTGATGCATGCATCTCAGTAACTCGGGTTGGTATACAAACTGAAGGTAGAGTAGATTCCCGCAGAAAGCATCATTGACAAAAAATCTGCAGCCGAAGCAGAATTTTGATCCAGCAGGTTAAGGTTGAAATCCCCCATAAGGATTAGTTGGCAAGGATGCTTTTGGACTAACTCCAAAACCTCTTCCAGAATTTTCATAAACGAAGGAATAGATCCACTAGGGGATCTGTAAACCAAACCGACAACTAAATCCTTACAACCTGACTTAATCTCAATAAAAAGGGATTCAAAGATTCCTTCCTCATTTCTACTCAAATCACTTCGGAAATTATATACAAGATGATCGGCAATATACAGGGCAAGGCCACCTTTCGCCATCTGTTTCCGGTTCATCCTCTCCATCCTAAATCTTTGGATATCTAAAAGCATATCCTTTTTTGAATCCAGGAAAGTTTCACATAAACCAATAACATCCGGAGTTCCACCACTGACGATCCGTTTCAGCTCATCAAAAGAGGAACAAAGTCCCTGAATGTTTAGGTGAACCACAGAGAAAATACCATCTTGTTTAGAAGAGGCAGAACCACTTAATTGCGAAACATATTTACTTTCAATAACTGATTTAGGATCATTATAATTCCTATTTCTACTTCCAACTGAATTATTAATTATACTTTCTATATCTAAAGGATTATTTTGTAACTCAATAAAACGTTCCCCAAAGAGTTAACATCACCCTGTCACTAAAAGAATTAATCATTTTACTTACGGTGGATGGTAGATCCGCTCCGCGACCAAACTCACCAGACCAAAGGATAACGACATAAATAAATAAATAAAATCACAATAGTCATACCAATAAGTAAGATACATATACATTTTATATTATTGAACAAAATTAATAATAATAATTTCAGATAAATTTAGTAACTTTCTTAAATCATTAATCATACTACTCAGTTCCTGAAATAAAAAATAAATAACGCTAAAGCTCCACTGCATTAATGTACCCATGAGACCAATACAAGTAAAATTATTTTCAAGATAACAAAGGATTAAATTCCCAAACTGACGCAATGACTTGTGAGAACAGGCATGTAACAAAAAAGAATAATTATTGAAATCCATAAATTTCATAGAAGTTAATTGGAACGAAAGTAAATCATTAGACAGATACGCACAGAGAAAAAAAATAAGCAAAAGATAAATAAAATACGCTGAATATATGAATGGCAAGATACTAAACATATCTAAAAAAAAAAAAAAAAAAAAAAAAAAAAAAAAAAAAAAAAAAACTTAATCTTAAACACAGTCGGCTAGAGTATGAATTTTTTTAGTGACACTTTCACCGTTAGGCCTTGCCAAAATTTGCCCACGATCAGTCCAAACATTTCTATGACCAAATCTGTCCTTAGCGGCATATAGGATCTCACGTCGCCTCTTTGTTAATGCTTCCGATAGGAAAATTCCACTTGAAGCTAACCTAGCTTTTGCTTTGAAGACTTTCTTCGCTATATCACTATTCACAAATTTAACTAAAACAGGAGGGACTTTGTCGTTTAGGGAGGCATCGGTTAAAGCAGGGGATATTTTGAATCTGTAGATATTCCTAATTTGGGCAACATTAATTTCAGTCAGGTTCATTTTGGTTATGAAAACTTGCAGGATTGTTGATTGGAGGTCAGATCCGGACTGTTGCTTAACACCATGCAAAATTAGCGAATCAAGCAGCACTTCTTGTTCAAATGAATCTAGTTTCATCTCAATTTTCTTGATTTTCTCTTCTTGATTTATAATTTGGTTGCGAAGAGTTTTCAGCGATTGTTCAATTTTTTCAAGTTTGGGTTGATAATCAAGAGTAATCGCATCATATATTTGACAAATAATGTCGTGGGATGACTGGCGGAAGGAATCAGCATCCGAAAACCTTTCATTAACCTTCTTAGTTATATTTTGCAGTAACTCTCGCTTAGTTTTTTCCAGATCAAGTTCCGTAGAAGTGATTTTATCCATCAACGAAGCACATTCTCCTGTATTAGATTCCTTAATTGTTAATGCATTAAATGTCTTGGAAAGGGATTTATAAATATCGGGTGAATTTTTCAATTCCTCAAATGCAGCCTTTACACCTGCAGTCTGTTTTGTTGAAGTTCGGCTAACGCTTGGATTATATTCTGCCAAGTTGGCTTCAACAAGTCTGTATTCGTCATGTGTCCCATAGCAAAATACCAAATATGATGGCTTTCCTTTGCTATCCTTGACACTTTTAGTATCTTTACTGGCCAATGAGGATAATTTTTGAAGTTAGCTAACGCGATATCAAACTCTTTAAATGCAGGCATTTCCTATTAAGGAGAGGACAAAAGTAAAAGCAACTTATCTTTATCTAAGTAAAGAACCTTAAGGAAAAATTTAGTTGGAAAAATGCTCCAAAGATTCAATAATATATATCCAAAACAATCTATAAAATCCACTAATATCAGTCTATTTCAATACCAATTAGTTGGCACCAAAGGTGAACACAGATCAATTCGCTCACAGTAGGTTTACTCAAGAAAAGTCAATGGCGCAATTAAATTTCACCTGTGTCTTAATCCGTTTAGTTGAACAAACCAGTTCTTTATTGTTCAGAGACTATAAAAATATCCGTTTTAAGCTAGGTGTTCACTGAATGAAAGCGAGTTTAATACTGACAATAACGAAGATATGCCGCTAGTCTAGAGAGTCAACCTTTTAAAGCGACTGATTATGCACAAAAACTGTAACACTAATATATTGTTTTGTACCCTATCAGACGACAGGCCTACAACAAAAAAAGCCCACAGCGCACACACTTTTGTGAGGAATTATGGGCGACTCATTCTGCCACTTGACAGTTTTCTATAAACTCATTTTTAAAATTTTCGGTTATTACGGGCAAAGGTTTGCTCTTTACCTGGTTTCTCTCTAATGGGTAAAGCATGAACCTAGATCGACTGTAGGCATTCTATCTAATGACAAATACTCGCTTGACTTCAGGCATAAAAGCAGCATATTCTCTTGCAAGGATTGGAAACCGTATTAACGCTTCAAGTTACGTTGTGGCCCAGACACTTCAGGTAATAGTCGCATAACATCAATTGATTGTCTTGTACCAATGATGATCGGGCGGTCGTGGCATAAAGTTTTGATTAGAGTACCGAATAAACGACAGAAACTAAAATCGGATACCTACTTTCCTGAAAATCTTAAAAAAAGTATTAAGTCCTCCGGTTTTGTACCAAAGACAGAGATATTCAGATGTAATGAAACTTACATCATTATAAAGACAAATTTTGTTGTTTTTTTTCGATTTGACAGAGGAAAATTTTCTTTTTAAGTTCAGGAAAGGGAAGCCCCTGAAAATATTCTGTATACCTGTTTAGAAAACATCAAAAATCGGCTCAAAAGATGTCGCTTTGAATAACTTGACAGCTTTGGAAGTTTCCAGTTGTACTAACTGCCTTGGTTGACATCTTTGCGGACACAAAATGCTCATTATTTATGCTGTGCGTGCATTGAGTAGACAACGTTTTGCTTAACAATTAGCAAGAGATTATAGGTTTCCTTTATTTTAAACTAACATCTTTTTACCTTTTTGAACTGTTGACATATATAAGATCCCCTATCTAATTTACATCAAAATTGCTTCGAAAGCTCCCTGTAGTGCTGGGAAAGTTTGCCAATGGGCCCTTTATCTTTGAAACTGACGGCCGACGCTGAGACTCGCAAAATGACATTTTTGGTGTCGAAAGTCCTTAACACTTAATACTATTAGTAGCACTATTGTCTTTAGTCTAGTACAATACAATTAATTTTAAAAGTTGTGTAACTGGTAATTACGACTAAGAAAAGGGGATTCGCCAGTTAACAACTATTCGCCAGTTAAAGTCAAAGTAATGAGCCATCCAAAAAACATACTTTTGACTTTAAACATTTTGACTTACAGTCTGCTAAAATTCAAGGATGATATACTAAAGTGCTCACGTTGTAAATTTCAAAGGTTTATATTTTCTGCACATATAAACATATATATTTTCAACGTATACCGGAAAGCATTGAAAACTTCTCAAATAATGCCATTAATCAGCGGTAATTTATTAAGAAGCCATAATTAGAAAAAAATGCCTAGAAGATACTACTGCTACTATAAACTCACTGCAGCCCCAAGCCGCCTGAGGGCAACACAGCTACGCACGCTTCTCCTCCACCTCAATCTATTTAAAGCCTCCACCTTACCACCCTCCAAAGAAGCTCCAATGTCCCTTAAATTTCTCCTTACGACATTCTCCAGCTCAATTCGAGGATGATCTGCTTTTCGTTTGGCCCTTTATGGTTGGCCGAAATGGTCGATCTTTGGTAATCTGTCATCTTTCATCTGCAAAACGTGGCCTACTCGTCTCAACCTTTCTCTCACTGTAGCACTAGAACGCGAGATAAACCCACATTTTCCATACAGCTTACTGTTTGAAAAACGCTCAGTCTGACGGGTACCCAAAACAATCTGAAGGAAATTACTTTGGAAAACATCTAATAAATCCTGCTCCGTCTTTCGGAGCGCCCACGTTCCAGAACGATACTTGACCATTGTCATCATGGTAGTTTCCAATTTTCAAATCCTTATTCGCAAACTTATCTTCCTATTCTTCTAAACTTTTTCCAAATGTGAGAAACACCCTGGGCCTTGGCTATTCTAATTTTAACATCTTCACTATATCTACCATCTTTACTAATAATACTACCTAGATAAGTGAAGCTATCCACCTGATTGATCTTCTCGTTACCCAGCATCACCTCTTTACCTTCACTTATTCTCAGTTTAAGCAACTTAGTCTTCTTAACATCAATTTCCTACCTTTGTCTTGCGCCCTGAGCTCTCAAACCCTCCAAAAGATCATTTTTTTGCATACATTTTCATCTAGGTGGGCCAAATCATCAGCATAATTGTCTCCCATAGCTTTTGGTGTGTTTCTTAGAACAAAATTAATCAAAATTTCTACATCTTGGACGCAATAATCAAAAACTTGCATATCACATAGGAGACGCCCAGCTTGAGGCAGTCAGTGAGGAAAAGGACCTGGGGGTTATTGTTGACAATGAGCTGAACTTTCACTGCCACACACGAGCTCAAGTTGCAAAAGCAAACCAAGCCCTTGGCCTCATAAAGCGAACATTTACCACCAGGAAGTCGGGAGTGATTACGAAACTGTACACAGCCATGGTCCGTCCTCACCTGGAATTTGGCATGGCCCTAGCCTCTCCGTACTACAAGATGGATGTGAAAGTACTTGAGAGTGTCCAAAGAAGAGCAACTAAGCTTATCTCTGCATTCCAAGACAAATCTTACGAGGAACGTCTCACCTTACTCAAATTCCCTACCTTAGTATACCGTAGGAAAAGTACGTGCCCGTACGTAAAATATACAAGTACAGGAACGATAGGGCAAATATCTGTGAGTGAAATTTTGCTGACCGTAGTAACACTTTAATGCATCTACCTTCGCTAAAGCTCTTCTATCGGCCGAATCAAGAGCTTACTCTTAATCTATAGAGCTAAGGACTAAAGGGACCTGACGACTCAGACACTTCTCAATTATTAATCTAAGAGTGAAAATTTAGTCGACACAACGTCTCCCTTCCTAAAACCACACTATTCTTCTCTTAACTGTATCTACAGCACCTACAAGTCCAAAAAAATTCATCATATCAAGTGATTCGATACTACTAGTAAAATAATCCTATATCAGCGAGGGTATAGGGGAGCCCAATTGGTTGTTGCGTGAAACTTTAAGCCAATAAAGGAACGAAAAGCTAAGTTTCACGTCACAGATTTCCTGCGTGAAATTATAAGCCAATAAATAAAAGACCATTTAGAGAGTCATACGAGTACAGGTGTGTTTTTCTGTGGTTCCTGAACCTAAATCAAGAAAGAATGTTACCGTATCTTATAGCTCATTGTGTTTCTAGTACATACTTAATTATACTAAAGCATTCACGGCAAAATCAAGGTTGAGTTGTAACCTCTTATTTGGCGCCATTTACTACAGTCACAACAAAGTTGTCGCAACGTTAAGCTGCCTGACGTCAACACACTGGCAAAAACATTTTCTCGACCCCGCCTTATTTAAAGCTTCTACTTAAAAAAAATTTAAATCATCTAGATCTTTAGACTCAATTTCAGACCATTTAAATGACAACATTTTAAATTTTCATAATTTCATCCCAGCCTAATCTGCAGCATTTCATATCACAGCTCATTGCGAATAGAATTAACAAGTTTAATTTTGTCAAGTTATAATCTATTTAACTTAATTTAAATTTATATCATTCCAAAATGACATATAGAAATGAACCTCTAACAAAAAAAAAAAAAAAAAATGTCTTAATTTAAAACCTAAAACTCTCTCGCTCGTTATCCGACTATAATTACGTTAAATTTCAAGCGCCTGGCTGATGCAGACCTTGATTTTAAGACAGGTTAATCGTAATAAATATGGCTAACAACATTCCATAAATACTAAAGTGATTGGTTAGGCGTCTACAAGCTTATGCTTTATTTACAAAGTGCAATATGAAGATATGAATAAAAACATTTCCACAGTAAATTTTTTCAAGGGGTCAAAACACAAAAAAAAACAGTTCATAGAAGGGAAATTTTTTGAGTGGGTTATTTCAGGACAATCTGAGGACAAAAGGGTTAATTACATTATCAATAAAATATCAAATAAGTTGTTTAGAATAATAATTGAATGAAGATTTTCCTAGAGGGGAGGGATTTTTTCCTCGATGGGAGATTGTATGACATAGTAGAATAACTGCCTCAAAATTTACGCTTATTGCATATTAAAAAAGATACGTCATTAAGACGATTATTTTCACCAATTTTTGTTTGTTGAAGAAAAAAAAAATGTTTTCGCATATCCAATGTTGAAAAATGGTTGAAACTCTACTGGGTTATAATAAATTAAATCAAATTTGTAGTAACAAGGTATCAATAAATTTCATTAAAATCCGACTGCAAAATTCAGCTGTCTTACCAGCCTTTCCAATGCAGTGATTCGTTCGCTATAGAAGGCAAAGAGGCCTTTTGTGGCCTCCCTCTGCTAGATCAGGCCTAATTATTGTTACCTTCCTCGCGAGCTAGGCTTGGAAGCTACGACATTCGCGCTTGCAAAATGTAATCTGACGTCTTCTACTTCCACTCTTTGTGCTCGCGTAATGCTGGCAGACTGAGCCTTCGGCACCCGTACGCTTCATTCACTTATTTCTTTTTAGTGTATATTTTTCAGATACGCACAATTTAATTTGCATTCTAAGTCGATACCAACTCATTCGCGAGTGCTGAGAGGGAAGTGAGGCTTTAGCAACTCATTCGCGAGTGCTGAGAGGGAAGTGAGGCTTTAGCAACTCATTCGCGAGTGCCGAGAGGGAAGTGAGGCTTTTTGACGGCTCTTGCGAAAGAGCCTCCTTCTTTCTACTCTTACAAAAGATCTTATCAACCCAAAACAGTTCATGTACGAAAATTCATAATATTCGATCAATTATTTAAGGAGGTCCATTAGTTATATTTTGCATTTAAAATTTGACTTCAACTTTATTAGATTTGCGTCATAAAAATCTCACTCCAAAAAAATAATATTGATTATGGACACCCTATTGCGCATTCAATGTCAGAAAACAAGGTTTCTTTTGTCTGCGACTAAAAACCAAATATCGACTTTATGGCAAACCGCCAGTAAAGCCATGTACAACTCCAGGACATAATAATGATCAAAGATGAGACATACATAATAGCAGTTGAAAACCCACGCAAACTGTTTTTGGTTAAATCCTGGCACATCCAGTATTCATAAAAGCATTTTATTAGCATTGGTCTAACGCGATGAACAAGCCATTCTCTGCCAAGATCTATTCACGCTTCTTTTATCTTGAATCTGTTTTGCTTCACTGTTATCCCAGCCCTTTAGAGTTAATGTGAAAATTAGTTAAATATAATCTAAACTAGTAAAACAATAATATATAAAATAAAATATATAATAAAATAAAAATAAATAATACTTTTAACGTGTGCTGGTAAAAAATACAATACCTAACGACAGGCACGTACGCCGTATTTTTTTTTTGGGGGGGGGGGAATAATACTAAAAATAAATTATTTGATAGTTTTTATAAGAAGTTCCCAGAAATTTGAGACTTCACTAGGGCGCGGTCACTAGCCCCCTCCCCCTGGTGACGTCACTACTGAACAAAACACAAAACGGTACAAGAGCTCTTTTGTCCCCTATTTTGTTTTCCATTTTAATAATTGATTTAACTTTTTGTTTTATGTTTATACCCTAACATCTGTTTTATCATTGTCATTGTTCTGACGAGCTTATGCTAGCTTTTGTGGTATTTTAGCCAACAAATCGTATTCTATTCTATCAATACATCTAAAGCCCAATGGGTGATACGAAAGCTTTGGATATTAGTCCGTCCTAAAATTCCCCTCTTTGAAAGTAATAGCTTTTCCCCAGAAAACCGGGACTAAACTCGTTTTCCCCGAGGTTTTTAACCCGCAGCAGATTATTCAATAGGGTTTGGTTTATGGTTGTCCATCAGCCCATAACGCAGAAAGCTGTTTTATTATCTCGGATAATTTTCAGATTTATAATAAAACGTGCAGGCAAAAACTTAGATTGGTTATAAGAAATTTCCAGAAGCGAATGGAGTCTGGTCATTAAGAAAAAAAAGAAAAAAAAAAATAGAGCTGTTTCTACCAAGGCCGTATCCAGGGGGGGGGGGGGTAGGGGGTTTGAACCCCCGCCCTCCCAAAATGTTTGTCAGACTCGTGAAAACGAAATAAAATTAATATAAACAAATTATTGATACGTTTTTTAAAGTTTTTTTTGCGAACGACCCCCTCCCCGAAAAAAATACTTTTGTACCCCCCCCCCCTCCCTGTAAAAAAGGTCCTGGAGAGAAACCTGGTTTCTACCCCAAGCCACTAGATTTTGTATATTTTAATCTTTTTTTAACATAAATGTGCTAGCCAGGGGGAAAGTTTCAGTGGCACCATACCCCCTTCACAGCAGGGTTGCCAACTGCCGACGTAAAAAAAAAAGTGCAAATCAAGTCCAAAAAAGAGTGCAAATCAAGGCCAAAAAAGAGTGCAAGTTGTTAAAAGCGCGTGAGTAGTAAGCGCCCAATTAGCGCTGATTACACATGCACTTTCACAAGCCTGAGGCATGTTTTATTTATTGTGACATCGATTTTACACCTTTGCCAAGAGGAACGAGTATAACTTGATTGGTGATTAGGATTTGAATATTTTTTAGGTTAAATCCGTGGTCATTCATCTGTAAGTTGATTAGTAGTTTTTTTTTTTTTTTTTTAAACTTGGCTAATAGGTTTTTAAACCTATTACTACGAACGCTACATGCATTCCATTTTTGGAACTAGGAGTGAGATTGTGTGATGCTATAAGACTGGTTTCGTTTCACGGGTTCATTAATAGAAGGACTAATGTTTTTGAAAAGGGTAATTACTTCTTTAGTTTACGAGATTTGCGAATTTTTTGCGAAAAGATATTTGCGTAAAGGTATTGCGAAGGTTAAGAATGCCTCACGGGTAATTAAAGAATGAGATGCTTGCATCAACAATACAAAGAATAAGCTCAGATACTTAATAGATTTGACGCTTACAAGAGACATTGCTAGAAAGTATTCAATAGCTTAATTGAAAAGTAACGATAGAATGACATTGTGACTTGACCTAGCTTTACCTCGCCGATGTGGTCTGTATAATACATAAGTAACGTTTGAAAAATATTGTCAATTTAAAAAGAAATGACTGAAAAGTGTTTTGAGGGGGATGGGTTGCATGGAGGGGTGAGTTGCACGAGGGTTCAGTTAAAGGGGATACAGTTGCACGGGGGTTTCGGTTATACACGGATTCAGTTACAAGGGGGATTCAGTTGCACGGGGGTTGAGTTAAATGGGAATTGAGTTCCACGAGAGTAGTACTTTGTCGTGGTTTAGCCGTGAGGTCCCTTACCACAACCCCAAAGGGCTCCGACCCCCCCACCCCAACCCCGAAGGAACCCCCCGGTCCTCAAAGGTTCTCTAGGCCCCCAAAGGGGCCGTGGTTTACCTTGTAACTTTTACATTCTCTTGATTTTCAAAGTTCCGTTTGAAGGACTCTGTTGTTTTACGGGGGTTCAGTTAAAGGGGATACTGTTGCACGGGGGTTTCGGTTATACAGGGGTTCAGTTACAAGGGGGATTCATTGAGGGGGATGGGTTGCATGGAGGGGTGAGTTGCACGAGGGTTCAGTTAAAGGGGATACAGTTGCACGGGGGGTTTCGGTTATACACGGGTTCAGTTACAAGGGGGATTCAGTTGCACGGGGGTTGAGTTAAATGGGAATTGAGTTCCACGAGAGTAGTGCTTTGTCGTGGTTTAGCCGTGAGGTCCCTTACCACAACCCCAAAGGGCTCCGATCCCCCCACCCCAACCCCGAAGGAACCCCCCGGTTCTCAAAGGTTCTCTAGGCCCCCAAAGGGGCCGTGGTTTACCTTGTAACTTTTACATTCTCTTGATTTTCAAAGTTCCGTTTGAAGGACTCTGTTGTTTTACGGGGGTTCAGTTAAAGGGGATACTGTTGCACGGGGGTTTCGGTTATACAGGGGTTCAGTTACAAGGGGGATTCAGTTGCACGGGGGTTGAGTTAAATGGGAATTGAGTTCCACGAGAGTAGTGCTTTGTCGTGGTTTAGCCGTGAGGTCCCTTACCACAACCCCAAAGGGCTCCGATCCCCCCACCCCAACCCCGAAGGAACCCCCCGGCCCTCAAAGGTTCTCTAGGCTCCCAAAGGGGCCGTAGTTTACCTTGTAACTTTTACATTCTCTTGATTTTCAAAGTTCTGTTTGAAGGACTCTGTTGTTTTAAGCCAGTGTGATTTTTTCTTTACATGGTGTTCGTTCAAAAAAGCGAGAATTTCTGTTAAATAAATAATTCTTATATTTTTTCCGTTCAATTGAAGGCGAGGATTTCTGTTAAATAAATAATTGTTATACCTTTTAAAATGACTTTACGGGGTTTGAGGGGGCTCTATTGTTTTCAGCCGTTTGATTTTTTCTTTACATGGTGTTCGTTCAAAAAGCGAGGATATTCCGTGTGATTTTTTTTGGGGAGTTTAATGAATTTATTAGTTACCGAGAGTTCAATGACTCCTCCCCTCAATGACTTCCAGGGGTTTTATGACTCCTCCTCACAATGAATTCAGATGGTTTTAGGAGTCATCCCCCTAGCCATAACTCCATTCAACCTTAAGCGAAGATATAAAAGTTTGATGAAGTATTTTTCTGCTTAACAACTACATTAATAACTTCCAAGATGATAGCTTTTTGTACATAACTTAAAATGTCAAAATATGCTTACAGTTCTAGCAATTGCGCTCTGTGATTGGTCAGAGACACGATGTGACTTTCCCACTGGTATTCTATGACAGGTTATTGACACTACCTAATCTATTGCATGTATTAAATCAGTATTTTTTACGCAGTGGAACGATAAACACATAAGTCATATCTTTTAAAAAAAAAGTGAAGATGGAACATTTTAATAAAGTGTGTTTACATAACAAGGTTATTGTAGCATTGAATGCTGACAAAGAGAAGTATTTAAACTTTGAAACAAGTACAGGTGGTAGCACTATTGGAAATGTATGCATGCATTGTCATGACAGTAAGGAATTAAATTTCTTTGGAATACCGAAAAAATTCAACTCTTATGTTGGTGGTTATGCGAGATTGAGATCTCCAGAGATGATTGCACTCAAAGAGAATGCCAACATAAAAATAATCATTGATGATAGAGGACAACTCCTTGCTACTGTTGCAGGTAACACATTACCTACTGATACATCCAATCGTCACCTTTCGGGTATTAGCATTCAACGGAAGATCAATAAAAGAAAGGCCTACTCTTCTACTAATATCGTAAACCATATCTTGTCTACGTGCCGAAACTGTTACCTGTGTAAAAATAATGTGATAATAGACAGTGAAATTGCCAGAAAAATAAAAAGGGCATTGTCAGAAAATATCACGATGGAATATAAAGATGAATCGATGAAAAACAAAGCACCAGAAAACGTTACTGCCATTGATCAAACAGTCATTGAACCAAATAATACCAAAGACGAAAAGCATATTGAGCCTGTTGATGAGACACCAGTAAAAATTGTGTATGACTCAAAATGGAATAATGATTATTCTACTGATTACGAACTAAGAGAAGACAATAGCTATAATATCAAGAGAGAACATGGTGAACTATTTTATGGAACAGATTCAAAATGTCCAAAGTTAATCATTGATATTAATAATGTATCGTAATATATTTTTTGTATCAATATTCTACATAGCATTATTTCATTAAAAATATATTATGCATTACATTGTTATGTGTTCATTATTTTTAGAGTAAGCTAGCATATCAAACGTTTAGAATGTCTAATAAAACGTCGGAGATGTAAGAAAAGGAATTTGCATACATCTATTGTCAGACACATGGGAACAAATTCTTTCTTGAATTCGCCTCCTGGATAAATAAAAAAAAAAGACATTTCATTCTAGGGTTTTCAGACCTAGGTTTTTTAGATTTTCGTGCGTGCTCGACTCCTGGGGTTTATTATTTGAGAAGTTAACTTTAGTATTTTGTGGTTTTACGTGCCTGAAATCTTGAATTAGAATTTTTAATTAGCTGTTTAGGTTTTCAGACATAGTTTTTTAGATGTTCATGGGTGTTCGGTTCCTGGAGGGTTTTATGACTCCTCCTCTCAATGAATTCAGATGGTTTTAGGACTCGTCCCCCTAGCCATAACTCCATTCAACCTTGAGCGAGGATATAAAAGTTTGATGAAGTATTTTTCTACTTAACAACTACATTAATAACTTCCAAGATGATAGGACAGTATGACACAGAATTTATCAGTTACCGAGAGTTCAATGACTCCTCCCCGCAATGACTTCCAAGGGTTTTATGACTCCTCCCCACAAAGAATTCAGATGGTTTTAAGACTCATCTCACTAGTCATAACTCCGTTCAACCTTGAGCGAAGGTATAAAAGTTTGATGAAGTATTTCTCTACTTAACAACTACATTAATAGCCTCCAAGATGATAGGACTGTATGACACCGAATTTATCAGTTTGAAAAAATCATCTTGCGGTGTTATATTCGAATGTGCTTTTTTATTATTGTCTATGGATCTCGAAGAAATCGACTGTTTTCATTGGTTAGTGAACTATAATCTGTTTGAGTATGATAAAAGCTTGTGGAGTACTACATTACGTTTTATAAACAGACTGGGATTCTATGATAGAGTGATTACACCACTTAATAATACTGGTCAGGAACTGAGAAATGTCCAGGAGGAAGTCAGTGAAATTTGCAGCTTTTTCGGAGTTGAAGCACTCTACGTAAAGGGCAATGTACCTACAGATAAAGTTTTAATTCAAAAGTGTGACCCTAGGATTCCACTTTTCAATCTAGAAGAGTTTAAGTGTCCTAAATTTGAGGGGGGCTATCACCCTCCTCAAGACGAGGTTAGGTTCTTCGCACAGTGGATACCTAAGAACATACCTGATCATGATAAATCCATAAGACATGTTAAAAACTATTCTATATCATGGGACCATCGTTTGTGGATGTTTAAGAGTGAACTCTAAGTACTATTTTTATGTAAACATTTGCTGTTGTTTTTTTTTCTTTCTCAAAAAAAAATCTGTTAATACATTTAAGCAATAAATATCTTTAAGCTTAACCCGTCCTTGTTCTTTAGAAAAGTTCTATTGTAAGCAAGTAACAAACTCTTTCCTGAAGTCACCTCTTGGATACACAATGCAGAAACTTCATTTAAGAAACTATGAAAAAATTGTAAGTAAGTAAGTAAGTAACAAATTCTTTCTTGAAGTCACCTCTTGGATACACAAGACAGAAATTTTCATTAAAGAAATTATGAAAAAATTTGTAAGTAAGTAACAAACTCTTTATTAATTTCACCTCTTGGATATACAGTACAGATACTTCATTCAAGAAATTATGAAAAAATCGCAAGTAAGTAACTTTTTTTTCTCTTTATCACAAACAATTTTCACTTAGCTACGCGATGTAGAAATTTAATTCAAGAAATTATGAAAAAATTCTCAGTAAGTAACAATTTCTTTCTTGAAGTCAACTCTTGGATACACACAATACGGAAATTTCATTCAAGAAATTATAAAAAGTATTTGTAAGTAAGTAACAAGCTCTTTATTGATTTCACCTCTTGAATATACAGTACAGATACTTCATTCAAGAAACGTGATTAAACACGTTTTGAAACTACATGCTATTTGTATGCCTTTCCTTGGCACCTTTCCAAACGAGCGGGGATTCCCCACTGGTTCCTACACATTGCAAGAAGTGAGCAGTACGAAAACTCCACGTTTTCAACAAGACTGGTTTTTTAGGGACCAATCAGGAGAGATATGCAAAGTCGACATAGCTTTATTTCATTTTTTAAGGTTCATTTAGACGAGGTTACGTGCGCGCACGTAACCTCGTCTAAATGAACCTTAAAAAATGAAATAAAGCTATGTCGACTTTGCATGTTGATTTAAAATATATCCCTAAAATAACTTATGGAGTTACCATACGAAAGTCAAAACTATGGCTCGTGAGGGGATCGAACCCTCGACCTTCGCGTTATTAGCATGACGCTCTAACCAACTGAGCTAACAAGCCATTAAGAATATTATCACTCTAACACTTAGATTTTGTTAATCTATCCATTTTTTAGAGTAAAGAGTTTGTTACTTACTTAGAATTTTGTCATAATTTCTTGAACGAAATGTCTTTGTTTATCCAGCAGGTGAATTCAAGAAAGAATTTTATTATCACTCTAACACTTAGATTTTGTTAATCTATCCATTTTTTAGAGTAAAGAGTTTGTTACTTACTTAGAATTTTGTCATAATTTCTTGAACGAAATGTCTTTGTTTATCCAGCAGGTGAATTCAAGAAAGAATTTGCTACTTACTTACAATTTTTTCATAATTTCTTGAATGAAATTGTGTATCCAAGAGTTGACTTCAAGAAAGAAATTGTTACTTACTGAGAATTTTTTAATAATTTCTTGAATTAAATTTCTACATCATGTAGCTAAGTGAAAATTGTTTGTGATAAAGAGAAAAAAAAAGTTACAAACTTACAAATATTTTCATAATTTCTTGAATGAAATTTCCGTATTGCATATCCAAGAGTTGACTTCAAGAAAGAAACTGTTACTTACTGAGAATTTTTCAATAATTTCTTGAATTCAATTTCTACATCATTTAGCTAAGTGAAAATTGTTTGTGGTAAAGAGAAAAAAAAGTTACTTACTTGCGATTTTTTCATAATTTCTTGAATTAAATTTCTACATCATGTAGCTAAGTGAAAATTGTTTTTGATAACGAGAAAAAAATAAGTTACTTACTTGCGATTTTTTCATAATTTCTTGAATGAAGTATCTGTACTGTATATCCAATCCAACATGTGAATTCAAGAAAGAATTTGCTACTTAGTTACAATTTTTTCATAATTTCTTGAATGAAATTGTGTATCCAAGAGTTGACTTCAAGAAAGAAATTGTTACTTACTGAGAATTTTTTAATAATTTCTTGAATGAAATTTCTACATCATGTAGCTAAGTGAAAATTGTTTGTGATAAAGAGAAAAAAAGTTACTTACTTGCGATTTTTTCATAATTTCTTGAATGAAGTATCTGTACTGTATATCCAAGAGGTGAAATCAACAAAGAGTTTGTTACTTACTTACAAATATTTTCATAATTTCTTGAATGAAATTTCCGTATTGCGTATCCATGAGTTGACTTCAAGAAAGAAATTGTTACTTACTGAGAATTTTTTAATAATTTCTTGAATTAAATTTCTACATCATGTAGCTAAGTGAAAAATTGTTTGTGATAAAGAGAAAAAAAGTTACTTACTTGCGATTTTTTCATAATTTCTTGAATTAAATTTCTACATCGTGTATCTAAGTCATGTAAACAATAAAGAGTTTGTTACTTACTTAGAATTTTGTCATAATTTCTTGAACGAAATGTCTTTGTTTATCCTGCAGGTGAATTCAATAAAGAATTTGCTACTTACTTACAATTTTTTCATAATTTCTTTAATGAAAATTTCTGTATTGTGTATCCAAGAGGTGACTTCAAGAAAGAATTTGTTACTTACTTACTTACTTACAATTTTTTCATAGTTTCTTAAATGAAGTTTCTGCATTGTGTATCCAAGAGGTGACTTCAGGAAAGAGTTTGTTACTTGCTTACAATAGAACTATTCTAAAGAACAAGGACGGGTTAAGCTTAAAGATATTTATTGCTTAAATGTATTAACAGATTTTTTTTTTGAGAAAGAAAAAAAAAACAACAACAAATGTTTACATAAAAATAGTACTTAGAGTTCACTCTTAAACATCCACAAACGATGGTCCCATGATATAGAATAGTTTTTAACATGTCTTATGGATTTATCATGATCAGGTATGTTCTTAGGTATCCACTGTGCGAAGAACCTAACCTCTTCTTGAGGAGGGTGATAGCCCCCCTCAAATTTAGGACACTTAAACTCTTCTAGACTGAAAATTGGAATCCTAGGGTCACACTTTTGAATTAAAACTTTATCTGTAGGTACATTGCCCTTTACGTAGAGTGCTTCAACTCCGAAAAAGCTGCAAATTTCACTGACTTCCTCCTGGACATTTCTCAGTTCCTGACCAGTATTATTAAGTGGTGTAATCACTCTATCATAGAATCCCAGTCTGTTTATAAAACGTAATGTAGTACTCCACAAGCTTTTATCATACTCAAACAGATTATAGTTCACTAACCAATGATAACAGTCGATTTCTTCGAGATCCATAGACAATAATAAAAAAGCACATTCGAATATAACACCGCAAGATGATTTTTTCAAACTGATAAATTCGGTGTCATACAGTCCTATCATCTTGGAGGCTATTAATGTAGTTGTTAAGTAGAGAAATACTTCATCAAACTTTTATACCTTCGCTCAAGGTTGAACGGAGTTATGACTAGTGAGATGAGTCTTAAAACCATCTGAATTCATTGTGGGGAGGAGTCATAAAACCCTTGGAAGTCATTGCGGGGAGGAGTCATTGAACTCTCGGTAACTGATAAATTCTGTGTCATACTGTCCTATCATCTTGGAAGTTATTAATGTAGTTGTTAAGTAGAAAAATACTTCATCAAACTTTTATATCCTCGCTCAAGGTTGAATGGAGTTATGGCTAGGGGGACGAGTCCTAAAACCATCTGAATTCATTGAGAGGAGGAGTCATAAAACCCTCCAGGAACCGAACACCCATGAACATCTAAAAAACTATGTCTGAAAACCTAAACAGCTAATTAAAAATTCTAATTCAAGATTTCAGGCACGTAAAACCACCAAATACTAAAGTTAACTTCTCAAATAATAAACCCCAGGAGTCGAGCACGCACGAAAATCTAAAAAACCTAGGTCTGAAAACCCTAGAATAAAATGTCTTTTTTTTTATTTATCCAGGAGGCGAATTCAAGAAAGAATTTGTTCCCATGTGTCTGACAATAGATGTATGCAAATTCCTTTTCTTACATCTCCGACGTTTTATTAGACATTCTAAACGTTTGATATGCTAGCTTACTCTAAAAATAATGAACACATAACAATGTAATGCATAATATATTTTTAATGAAATAATGCTATGTAGAATATTAATACAAAAAATATATTACGATACATTATTAATATCAATGATTAACTTTGGACATTTTGAATCTGTTCCATAAAATAGTTCACCATGTTCTCTCTTGATATTATAGCTATTGTCTTCTCTTAGTTCGTAATCAGTAGAATAATCATTATTCCATTTTGAGTCATACACAATTTTTACTGGTGTCTCATCAACAGGCTCAATATGCTTTTCGTCTTTGGTATTATTTGGTTCAATGACTGTTTGATCAATGGCAGTAACGTTTGCTGGTGCTTTGTTTTTCATCGATTCATCTTTATATTCCATCGTGATATTTTCTGACAATGCCCTTTTTATTTTTCTGGCAATTTCACTGTCTATTATCACATTATTTTTACACAGGTAACAGTTTCGGCACGTAGACAAGATATGGTTTACGATATTAGTAGAAGAGTAGGCCTTTCTTTTATTGATCTTCCGTTGAATGCTAATACCCGAAAGGTGACGATTGGATGTATCAGTAGGTAATGTGTTACCTGCAACAGTAGCAAGGAGTTGTCCTCTATCATCAATGATTATTTTTATGTTGGCATTCTCTTTGAGTGCAATCATCTCTGGAGATCTCAATCTCGCATAACCACCAACATAAGAGTTGAATTTTTTCGGTATTCCAAAGAAATTTAATTCCTTACTGTCATGACAATGCATGCATACATTTCCAATAGTGCTACCACCTGTACTTGTTTCAAAGTTTAAATACTTCTCTTTGTCAGCATTCAATGCTACAATAACCTTGTTATGTAAACACACTTTATTAAAATGTTCCATCTTCACTTTTTTTTTTAAAAGATATGACTTATGTGTTTATCGTTCCACTGCGTAAAAAATACTGATTTAATACATGCAACAGATTAGGTAGTGTCAATAACCTGTCATAGAATACCAGTGGGAAAGTCACATCGTGTCTCTGACCAATCACAGAGCGCAATTGCTAGAACTGTAAGCATATTTTGACATTTTAAGTTATGTACAAAAAGCTATCATCTTGGAAGTTATTAATGTAGTTGTTAAGCAGAAAAATACTTCATCAAACTTTTATATCTTCGCTCAAGGTTGAATGGAGTTATGGCTAGGGGGATGACTCCTAAAACCATCTGAATTCATTGTGAGGAGGAGTCATAAAACCCCTGGAAGTCATTGAGGGGAGGAGTCATTGAACTCTCGGTAACTAATAAATTCATTAAACTCCCCAAAAATAAATCACACGGAATATCCTCGCTTTTTGAACGAACACCATGTAAAGAAAAAATCAAACGGCTGAAAACAATAGAGCCCCCTCAAACCCGTAAAGTCATTTTAAAAGGTATAACAATTATTTATTTAACAGAAATCCTCGCCTTCAATTGAACGGAAAAAATATAAGAATTATTTATTTAACAGAAATTCTCGCTTTTTTGAACGAACACCATATAAAGAAAAAATCCCACTGGCTTAAAACAACAGAGTCCTTCAAACGGAACTTTGAAAATCAAGAGAATGTAAAAGTTACAAGGTAAACCACGGCCCCTTTGGGAGCCTAGAGAACCTTTGAGGACCGGGGAGTTCCTTCGGGGTTGGGGTGGGGGGATCGGAGCCCTTTGGGGTTGTGGTAAGGGACCTCACGGCTAAACCACGACAAAAGCACTACTCTCATGGAACTCAATTCCCATTTAACTCAACCCCCGTGCAACTGAATTCCCCTTGTAACTGAACCCCTGTATAACCGAAACCCCCGTGCAACTGTATCCCCTTTAACTGAACCCTCGTAAAACAACAGAGTCCTTCAAACGGAACTTTGAAAATCAAGAGAATGTAAAAGTTACAAGGTAAACCACGGCCCCTTTGGGAGCCTAGAGAACCTTTGAGGACTGGGGGGTTCCTTCGGGGTTGGGGTGGGGGATCGGAGCCCTTTGGGGTTGTGGTAAGGGACCTCACGGCTAAACCACGACAAAGCACTACTCTCGTGGAACTCAATTCCCATTTAACTCAACCCCCGTGCAACTGAATCCCCCTTGTAACTGAACCCCTGTATAACCGAAACCCCCGTGCAACAGTATCCCCTTTAACTGAACCCCCGTAAAACAACAGAGTCCTTCAAACGGAACTTTGAAAATCAAGAGAATGTAAAAGTTACAAGGTAAACCACGGCCCCTTTGGGGGCCTAGAGAACCTTTGAGGACCGGGGGGTTCCTTCGGGGTTGGGGTGGGGGGATCGGAGCCCTTTGGGGTTGTGGTAAGGGACCTCACGGCTAAACCACGACAAAGCACTACTCTCGTGGAACTCAATTCTCATTTAACTCAACCCCCGTGCAACTGAATCCCCCTTGTAACTGAACCCGTGTATAACCGAAACCCCCCGTGCAACTGTATCCCCTTTAACTGAACCCTCGTGCAACTCACCCCTCCATGCAACCCATCCCCCTCAATGAATCCCCCTTGTAACTGAACCCCTGTATAACCGAAACCCCCGTGCAACAGTATCCCCTTTAACTGAACCCCCGTAAAACAACAGAGTCCTTCAAACGGAACTTTGAAAATCAAGAGAATGTAAAAGTTACAAGGTAAACCACGGCCCCTTTGGGGGCCTAGAGAACCTTTGAGGACCGGGGGGTTCCTTCGGGGTTGGGGTGGGGGGGGGGGGGTCGGAGCCCTTTGGGGTTGTGGTAAGGGACCTCACGGCTAAACCACGACAAAGTACTACTCTCGTGGAACTCAATTCCCATTTAACTCAACCCCCGTGCAACTGAATCCCCCTTGTAACTGAACCCGTGTATAACCGAAACCCCCCGTGCAACTGTATCCCCTTTAACTGAACCCTCGTGCAACTCACCCCTCCATGCAACCCATCCCCCTCAAAACACTTTTCAGTCATTTCTTTTTAAATTGACAATATTTTTCAAACGTTACTTATGCATTATACAGACCACATCGGCGAGGTAAAGCTAGGTCAAGTCACAATGTCATTCTATCGTTACTTTTCAATTAAGCTATTGAATACTTTCTAGCAATGTCTCTTGTAAGCGTCAAATCTATTAAGTATCTGAGCTTATTCTTTGTATTGTTGATGCAAGCATCTCATTCTTTAATTACCCGTGAGGCATTCTTAACCTTCGCAATACCTTTACGCAAATATCTTTTCGCAAAAAATTCGCAAATCTCGTAAACTAAAGAAGTAATTACCCTTTTCAAAAACATTAGTCCTTCTATTAATGAACCCGTGAAACGAAACCAGTCTTATAGCATCACACAATCTCACTCCTAGTTCCAAAAATGGAATACATGTAGCGTTCGTAGTAATAGGTTTAAAAACCTATTAGCCAAGTTTAAAAAAAAAACAACTACTAATCAACTTACAGATGAATGACCACGAATTTAACCTAAAAAATATTCAAATCCTAATCACCAATCAAGTTATACTCGTTCCTCTAGGCAAAGGTGTAAAATCGATGTCATAATAAAAAAAACATGCCTCAGGCTTGTGAAAGTGCATGTGTAATCAGCGCTAATTGGGCGCTTACTAATCGCGTGTAAGTCAAGAAATTTGCGCGCGCGTTGCTGCAGCCACGCGCGCAGCCCCTTTCGGTGTTCTGACCATTCTTACTAGGGGCAGATCCAGGATTTTTTTAGGGGGAGTGGCGCAAAATAGGTTGATCCAAAAAAATTAGGGGGGGGGCAAAATATGTTGATCCGATAAACTTGCGTTAGGAGCAAATTTAATTAACGCAAACATGAGTTGATTAAGTAAGTTACACTACTTTAGACTACGCTAGGGGGCGTCCCCTCACCCCCTGGATCCGCCACTGATTCTTACGCCATTTACGCAATCAGTTATCCTTCGATCGATAAACATATTATCTTTAAATTTTTCAAATGTATTTAAAATAAAGTTAGGAAATCAACCTCTAAATAATAAGTTAGATAATGATTATCATTCTTTTTTTAGCTTAAAAGGTAATGCTCTGCTTGAAATTTGCACGTGTTTATTTTGATTGCTTAGATCTTTAACTGAACTATAATTAACTGCATCCAATGTTTATTTAAAGTTTTGTTTCCATTTTATCCAAACGTTTTGAAAGGAATATAAGAGGTCCAAGTAACTAGTCGTGAACTACAGCTGACTCCACTGTAGTCAAGTCAGGTAACGTACCCTAGCACAGCGAAAAAAAAAATGGAAGCAGAAACAAAATGGGTTTATCATCCTTCAAAACAGCCCACAAAATTGCGTGTTTATTGAATTTTTATTTGCATTTTATCACGTTGTGCCTCAGTGTCACCCACCAAATTCGGAAATCGCTGAAGAAGAGGCACAAGAGTGTCCACATCTCCAGATAAGGCAACATTTGGTGACAGCCTGAGAGTTTTTTGCTGATTTTCGAAAAAGGGGAAACAGCTCTTAAAGGCAAGTGATCTCAATGAAATCATACCATCAGATTCAGCGTATTAGAGAACCCTACTGTATAGGTTTCAAGCTCCTATCTGCAAAAATGTGGAATTTTGTATTTTTGCCAGAAGAAAGATCACGGATGCGTGTTTATTTGTTTATTTTTTGGTTTGTTTGTTTTCCCCAGGGGTGATTGTATAGACCCAGTGGTCCTAGAATATCAGGAAAGGGCTCATTCGAACGGAAATTAAAAGTTCTAGTGCCCTATTTAAGTGACCAAAAAAAATTGGAGGACAAATAGGCCCCTCCCCCACCCTTTTTTCTCAAAATCGTCCGATCAAAATTTTGAGATAGCCATTTTGTTCATCATACTTGAAAGGCCCAATAACTATGCCTTTGGGTATAACATGACCCCCCCCCCACATACACACACAGCCCAAGGGGAAAGGTCTTTAAGTTATAAAATTTGCCCATTGTTTGCGCATAGTATTTGTTATTGAGATGTAGGCATACATTTTGGGGTGGGGTGGGGTGGGGCAAATTTTCTGCCGAGTTTTTTTCCAGGGGGGAATTTTCAATGGGGAGGGAAGTTTCCAGGGAGTGATCTTACACTGGGGGAATTGGCCAGAATTCTTGTACAAAATTCTTTTTATATGTCTTGCTTTCTCTTTTCCGTCTCAATTTTACGCGCAGAGTGGTTAAGAGTAATTGTCAGGGGTAAATTTTCACCGGGATCGAATTGTCTAGAGGATATTTCCGTGGGGAGGGAGTTTCTCTGTGGAGGTGCGGCCAGATATCCTGGCATTATTTAAAAAACGATAAAAAAAAGTTTTTTCAACTGAAAGTAAGGAGCAACATTAAAACTTAAAACGAACAGAAATTATTACGTATATAAAGGGGGTTGTCCCCTCCTCAACACCTCACTATTTGCGCTAAAGTTCGAATTTTGCCCCAATTCTTTAATAATGACTCCTGGAACACAAAGGCTGTTTAATTGGAACAATAAGACGGTTTTTTAAAAGTACTAGAAAACTTTATCGTAAAGAGCGAGGTGTTGAGGAGGTGGCAACCCCCGTTATATACGTAATAATTTCTGTTCGTTTTAAGTTTTAATATTGCTCCTTCCCTTCATTTGAAAAAACTTGTCTTTTTGTTTAATCCTTGTATGGAAATGCAGTATTGTCTCAAGATAGTTTGAATTGGGCCCAGAATCACAAAGTGTCCTAAAAATAAGACTTTGCAATTGTTCATTCTGGCCCCCCTTAATTGGTGTATTGACTTGTCTTAATTACCTTAATTGGCTTGTCTTAATTGGCGAATAACGATAGTAGGGATCCAACTTTTTGAATTATTGCGTCATTAAGACAAATAGTGCTATTAACGAAAAAGTAGTACACCGTCCCATGTTTCTTGTTCATTTCAATACCCAGTTTGAAATTGGGATGGTTATTAGTTTGGAAGGAGCAGTGGCGGATCCAGGGGGGCGCACCCGCCCCTATCGTAGTCTAAAGTTGTGCAGTTTACTTAATTAACGCAAGTTTGCGTTAATTAAGGAACTTGCTCCTAACGCAAGTTTATCGGATCAACCTATTGTGCCCCCCCCCCCTAAAAAAATCCTGGTCCGCCCTTGGGAAGGAGAGGAAGTTTGGAAGGGGTCACTTCTTATCGTCTGATATCTACAGGCAATCAATAAGACCAACAATGGATTGGAGGGTGTAGTCCAGTGGCGGATCCAGGATTTTTTTTTGGGGGGGGGGGGCAAAATAGGTTTATCCGATAAACTTGCGTTAGGAGCAAGTTTAATTAACGCAAACTTGCGTTAATTAAGGAACTTACACTACTTTAGACTAGGTTAGGGGGGCGCACGCCACCCTCGTCCCTCCCCTGAATCTGCCACTGGTGTAGTCTCTTCAAATCGTTTTTTTTTTCATGAATTCAGATGAGGTGAAACCTTGTCTCCGCAATTTATGTATAAGCTTCCTTAGGTCTAAAAATCCTTATGCACCAGTTAAGACGCGACTTTAGGGATATGAGAATACTGTTGGGTCTAGGCTATTCCTTGCGGCCAGTATCTAGTTTCTGTAAGATATGATATATGAAGCTTCAAGGCCAAAGAGCCTTTCTTACCTCTTGACAATTTCCTGATTTGTTGATAGATAATCTAGCCATTGTATCTAAATTGTGCCTAAGGACTGTTTTAATTTTAGTTTCGATGCTTACGATTGAAACATAGTTTAAAGGTCCGAGTAAAAAAAAAAATGATTATCTAGTATACTGGACTTTGTTGCTTCTTTTTTAGCATTTTTCAATCTTATGACTTATTTTACTAAAAAAAAGGGTGGCAATGCAAGCCCTACCCAGGATTTTTTTTGGAGGGCGTTTTACTTTTTTTTTTTTTTTTGGGGGGGGGTACACAAAAAAAACGCATACAAAATTTGTTTATGTCCATCTTTGTTACGTTTTGACGAGTCAGACAAACTTTTTTTTTTTTGGGGGGGGGGTTCAAACCCCCTACCCCCCCCCCCTGGATATGGCCTTGTGGCAACGGTCCAAACGGCCGAGATTTTTGCCGCACTGTGGATGAATTACTGCCTGAAAGTAATTATCTGAATAACTTTTTCACCCCAGTATTGGTTCGCTATAATAAAATAAAAATGGAACCTTTTTGTAGAGAAGAAGGAAAAAATTATTTCAAAATTTTAGTAGTTTCAGAGTTTGATACAATTTTATTTTTGTGTTTCCAGATCTAGGCTCAACTTTAAAGTAGATTTGGAGTTTTCCGTATTTTAGTTTCCAAATATTTGTGAAGACACACTTTTTCAAGTCCAAGCAAAGGAAAGTCTTCAAACGAATGTTCAGTTTATTATCAATAGCTTATTTTTTTTTTAATGAAATATTTATGTTAGTACAAACCGACAATAAGCTGCACGATTTTACGTGACCTCTTCTTTAATGATTGTGCTATTTTCATATGCAATCTTTACAAACAGTTGATGTCAACGAACTTCAGTAAGTTTTTGTAACAATATACATGATTCTTGTTGCAAACCCTTTTGTTTTGAAACGGTAAAGGTCTTGAGTGATATAAATTATGATTTACGTGGGTTTTTTGGATGCTCTTTTCTCAAGAATAGTGATGTCATACCAATTATCCATCTTTAGTGGTTACTTCAGACATTTAACGAGAGGTTGTACCTAGTTTTATACCTTTCATTCCCCTATCAAGAGGCTGCTTCCGGGTTCATTTGGTGTACCCTAGAGACATAATTCTCAGGTCAGAGGCATGAAATAGTACTGAGGATACGATGCGTCAGTAAAAACTGAAAAAGAAGTCAAGTTGGGAAAGCAGAGTGATAGGAGGAAAAATGGCGTGTACATTTATGACAGATTGCGTGATCCCCTGACTTCCGTGATAAAAACCTAAGGCGTTGGCTATTAGAGGTGATTATAGTGCCTTTTTTTCAATAGCTATTTCTATCAAAGGTTTTCATAACCTTCTTTTACTGACTTCTTTTTTGGGGACTATAAAAATAGTTATTGAGATCCAGCCATGTTCGCAAGAACCTATTTTGGGAGAAGAGAGTAGGTAAACGCTGAAACTTTTTTAGATACATGGGTCAAATTAAACATATTATAACATAATTGAACATATTATAACATGATTAAACATATTATAGTATAACCAAACCACTCTCTTGCTGATCTTCTATTGTCAGAGATCGTTACCTACGGAGGGGTTTTTTTCGGGGAGAGTCCGATAAGAAAGATATTTTTTATATCAGAATTATATTAAGAAATTCGTGGGGAAATTTAGAATTTTGTGAGAGCATAGGCCCCCCTCAGCAAATATACCCTGGTCACGAATGCTATATACTCCTCTGCATGTAAAGAGGGATTATGTTTTCCTTTTTTAATTTTGATTGTCCCTGAGGATCCCCTCCCGACTCCATTCCCATGAAAAACTCACTAACAATCCTCTTTTCGGCCCTCTCTTACCATAAAGGGGTACATATGCTACAAGCACTTCAAACGAACTGATATATTGGTGCCCCTCCCCCTTTCCCACCTCATACCTTATTGAACTTCTTTTACCAGAGAGAGTGAAGTGTGCCAAGTTTCAGCCAAATTGGTCCACTTGTTTGGGAATGCATAGTAGAACTGACAGATATACAAAAGAAGTGCTTTATAGTTTACATACAGTGGCGGATCCAAGGGAGTGAGGGGGCACGGGTCCCCCTAGCGTAGTCTAAATTAGTGTAATTTACTTAATTAACTCAAATTCGCGTTAATTAAACTTGCTCCTAACGCAAGTTTATCGGATCAACCTATTTTGCTCCCACCCCTAAAATTTTTTTAATCAGATCAACTATTTTGCCCCCCCCCCTAGAAAAAATCCTGGATCCGCCCCTGTCTACATAATTTAATAGTTTGTGTTAAAAATTTGATTTCATTCTTTTTTTAAGATGCTCTGTGGATCCTTACCTGTTTGAAAACTTCAATACACTGGATGGAGATTTATTGACAGCAAAATTTAAAGCGTTCAAGTTTCCTGAATCTAACTTCGTCCTTTTTCGAGGAACCATCGACGTTTGTCTAGGAAGCTGTCAAGGTGTAAGCTCTCTTTTTTCTAGCTTTTTATCGATCTTTACAATTTTCATTTTCCGCACTGTTTTTAGATTTTATATTCCTTGTATAAGTTTTTGGGATCCACCTTCCTTTCGTCTTAATATTTCAACGTAAGACGCCAATTTTGTTATTATTTGATAGCTTATATTCAACTTTATACATTTACCGAATTTTTAGGTGGATGAACAGGTACGAAAATTATGAATCCAATAATATAAGCATCTGTTTTTTAGGTGCAACTTATATCTCTGAACTTTTCGCAAAATCGCGCTTACACAGGGAAAGTAAACCTTGAAACTCACGGGGAAGTGAAATATTCATCAGTTTAATTTTACTTATATTAGTTAATAATGTTTAACGAAAGAATGTTTGGATCAATGGCAGGATCTATGGTGCCAACCCCACTTAAAGGGTGCATAGATTCTTTTTAATTAAAATCAGCTTCACTATTGACTCTGATGTTTGGTGTATTTTTATCTCAGGTGTATCACTTACGTATTGGTTATAATGCAATTTACGCCACCCCAATAAGAATAAAGGCATACTTGTGAGTCAAATTTATTTATATTGGGGCCTAAATTATAATTAAGTACGGATTATCTAGTATTTTAAAAATTAAAAATTGCCTCATTTAATTATCTGGTCTAGTTTTTAGAAGTTCAGGAGTGAACCCATACATCGTTTAGCTATGCACCTTTTTATTTTTTTCAAACTTCCATGAATTTGAAAATTAATCAATCATAAATAATAAAAAAAACACGCGCACAGTAAGTGTTTTTTTTCAGTGATGAGCCTAAATTCTACAGCATTTTATCAATTGAATGACCTATATTTGACGGAATGTTAGTATTACACCAGGCCGCCGGCCCTTTCTTCTCGTTATAGTACTGTAAGTATCTAAAATGTTCCCTGTGCCGTTTCTCAATTTGTTTCGAATGGAGCAACCTAGATAATTCTCAAGGTTTAGTTGAAAAGATATCTTCAAAATGAATTATACCCATGTTTGTTCAAGTTAATGAATAGTTACTGGTGCTTTCTGATTTCTGAGACAAGATTTTAACATTACCCTGAGTGGCCTTTCATGTGACTTTTCGCGCCGATAAAAAACTAAGCGACGTCAAGGTACTTTTGTGCGTTAATGTTAAACTCTTTTTTTATTATTATTTAGATTAGGGGACTTAGAAAATAGACTAAGGTTTTTTTTATTGTTCTGGCTCTAAGAATACCAAATTTTGTTTTGTTAAATGTATCTAGGTACTCAATCCTAAAAAAATAAGTAATGTTACAAAACTTGCATTTTTCAAAAATCATTCCGAAGCATCATTTTCCGCAGCAGGTTCAGCTGCTAAAACAATTCTGTTTTGGAGGCAAAAAATGTATATAACCGAAGGGAACAAATTCTGTTTCTTAAGTCTTTTGTTTTCACACACACATATGAACCAGGAAGAATCGGCATTTCATTGTCAGACAAAAGTCTTGGAATCATCTGGAATTTCGTGTGTTCCTCATTTTACAAGTTCCTAAAATTGGTGCCGCAATCACGGATAATATGGTGTTTCACGGAAAATATGGTGTTTCACGTCTAGGCATACGGGAGTATACGCAGTAATTACTAGTGTAATAAAGTGTCTATAATGTTAAAACTATATGAGACGTAGACAGCTTAACGTGATTTTAACATGCCAATGTAAACGCTCTTAACATTTTGCATGAAATCCCTTACAATTCATCTACTTTTCCTATTAGCGTTAAATTAGCTTATTCCTGATCTAGTTTTTTTTTGCATTATTTGCGGTCACGGTGAATAGGAAGTCCTAAAATCAGTTTCTTTCTACTTCCCAAAAATTTTACATTTTGTGGCCTTAAGTGTGTTGGCAAGGAACATACTATTCATGACCTTGTTTTACTGGCAAGGACCATGATATCCTTGACCTTGTTTTATTGGCAAGCACCATGATATCCATGAACTTGTTTTACTGATAAAGGATTGTATTTTTGGTATTTGTTCTTGCAAAGTAAAAAAAATATACTCTTTTTGTATGGAATACAGTTTCTTTTGCAATTATTTTTACGGAATATGTTCTATTTACATCGAAATATTTATATGAGAATCTTTTAGAACAATTCAAGTATATGATTTTTGAAATTTTGAAATGAAAATGATTTTTGAAATGAAAAAAAATAATTCCCAGACATGTTATTAGCTGTCATATTGCTAGTTGAAATTTATTATTACGAACTTAACCTTAAGGTCAATGTACTGATATAGCGAAACTTGAATTTCGCTTTCATTTTATGGTCAAAAAAGGAAAAAAATTAATCTGGCATTTAACAGGCAAGAGTGTATGAGGTAATTCAAAATGTATTATGTTACCAAACGTAAATATTACAGGTATTATGCATTTTTTACTTTTATTAAAGACGATTCGTTTGCACACAGAAGGTTTTTCAAGGACGCTAAGATACGATAAGTCATATTTGACATTGAAAATTCGATTTTTCAAAAATTTCCAGAAGTGAAAAATGAGGATGTAATATTTTCTAGACAAGAAAGAGTTAAGAACATCCAATGGACGAGACAATGTAGGAGGACATGATTGGACCGTTTATAACATATCTAATTTATGAGAGAGGTTAATAGATTATTTCACATCTCACATGTAATTACCACATCCAATAGTTTCCCGTTATTATCTTTGTTATTTGGCTGACAATTAATTCCAAGGGCATATTCAGGGGGGGGGCTGAGTTTGAATCCCCCCCCCCCGAAATTTTTTTTTCGACTCGTAAAAAACAACAAAAATGCGTATAAACAAATTTCTGATGCATTTTTTTAAGCTTTTTGTACCCTCCCCCTCTCTACATGTAAAATTCAGTAGCCAAAGGGAAAGTATGACAAGTAGTTTTTGGGGTTGAATTACAGCAGCAGGGCAAGATAAAGGTGAAAGAAAATATCTGAAAATATGAGTTAGTGGCAATTAAAGAAGGGTTACCCTATGATGGAAGTGCACAGAGATACAGGCTGGAGCTAAGTCTTACGTCTAATTACTACCCGTGGAGATGGTCCCGCACCGACATCTATTGCATATATGATACCAGCTCAATGCAATGGACAACGCATCCGCTAGGCGTTCATCACAAGGTTTCCCCATCTGAAGTACCTTTAAGGTGCAATTTTTTTGATTTAATTTAGAAAACATGTAGCCGAAATCTAAATAAGAACCAACTAAATTTAAAATGGTCTGAACTCCTTATTTCATACAAGCACACAAATTATGTTCTTTGACCTTTATCGCATCATGCTGTAAGAGTTCAACCCCCCAAAACACAACTAAAGAATAAAGATAAATAAAATTAAATCCTATTTGATATTCTACATTGTATATTCTATCTCTGTTTTGGATAGAATATTCCTGAATCCCTTCTTTTCTTCAATATTTTTATTTGTCTTACTTTTCCTTTGACTGATTAATTTTACATGTGGGTGGAATTTTTCCTGGGGTGTTGCTAGCAGGGGGGGATTTCATGGGGGAATTTACACGGGGATTTTTGGGGCAGGAATTATCTGGACACCAGTTTCCAGGTAATGGTTCTCTTTCATTTTATGTTCTTTTGTGCGCGTCTTATTTTTCTCTTCTGTTTTTGTTGACTACAACACCCTCATGGTATGTTGGTATGTGCTGGTATGTATGCTGGATGTTCCCTGATATGCTGAGTAAGCTAAATTTAGGTTATATATGGCAATTCAACGCTCGAGAGATGATGGGCTCTTATTCAGGCCCGTTCAGCTCTCAGCAATTTAACCACTGTCTAGTTTAACAATATTTGACGAATAATTTAGATCTCACTTTGGAACAAATCTTGGTACATTGTACAGTTGTCGGAAATGTAGTCGCATAATTTTAATCTATGCTGGTAGAAAAAAAAAAAAAACAGTTAACGGTAGTCTAAAGTGGTCGCACAGGTGTACGGATTGTGTTGCATCCGAGATGCAACTATTACCCCTACTTTTAGAAGGGAAACATGATTTTAACCTCTTAAAATTCAAATCTGCTCAAGTTTGAAAAAATCGCATCTCCTCAGACTAAGATTTTAGAAATGAAGTTTCTAAGTGTATCTAATCTTTCAGGTTGAATGCAGCAATGGACAGATTGGCTATGGAAGAAAAAAACGAAGTATAGCATCGAACAGTACCCTGCGACACTCCAATAAGATCTTCGAAGTGAAAATAACAACAGTCCTCATGGTTGATTATGTTGATGGCGAGAAGCTCCACAAAGGTAAATCTAAATTCAAAAACTTTTAGCTCAAGATTTTAAACTCAAAATTCTGGCAGTTCTGAAAAGTCAAAATGAATTTTTTGGCATGTTTCTCGTGGGTTTAAAGAAGGTTCTTCGGCCATATCTTTGTTTCAGGGATAAAATATTTCCTGGTATTTTACATTCAAAATATTTCCGAGATAAGAGGACCTGTAATCTCAACAGAACCCCTATTGCATAAACAAACATACAACCCCAAAATTATAATTGGAACTTAAGATAACTAAAACGATAAAATATAAGAATTCCGATTAGGTTAATTTATATAAAATATATTATATAATATTATATAATTTATATAAATTATATAAAATTCCGATAAAAAATAATATTAGGTAATAATATAAATGAATAAATAAATATTAAAACGAGTAAAAATTAAATTAAATGCTCAAATCAAACTTAAAACGAACAAAAAATAATACAAACATGAGTTTGGCTAGTGCCTTTTTTCCCCTTCTCTTGCTGTAAAAGTCTATAGCCTGTTGTGTCATATGCGTTTATTGAAAACTATATGTACCTTGACTATAATTAAAATCAAGTAATATAAATTAATAATAAATATAAATAAATAAATAAATAGAAAATCAAGACGACTGGAAACAACTTATGTAAATAAACTGTAGATTTAATAGGCTATATAGTTACATTAATTAATCCCTTGAAACTCAGCAATTCAAAATAATCACTGTATGTATCGTTTTTTAATGTTGTAAATATAAAAGAAAATATTTGTAATATATTTCGTTTTCAGTAAAGCACAAATGACGCAACAAGCTTTAGACTTTTACGGTTAGGTGAGGGGGAGAAACGCATAAGTCAAGCCAATATTTGTGCTAATTTTGTTCGTTTTAACTTTGACTTGAATATTCAATTTAATTAGTAGCAGTAGTAGTAGTGGCCCTGAAAGTTTCTAAGATTGCAGTTGCGTCTTTTTCGATAACTTGGATGCCGATATCTTCTTTTGATTTAACTCAACGTAACGACCAGCATTCCCCAAAATTTCACCTCAATACCTTTACTTTTTCGAAAAATACCCTTGATCAAACATGCCCCCTTTTCCCAATAAAGAACCTTATGTAAACAACATAAACAAAGGGCAACTTGTATAACTTTGAGCAAATTTACAATGAAGGAAAATTTAAGGAAAAAAACTCTAAAATCAAAATAGCGTGCTAAACCACATATTTTTTATTTGTTTATATTTAGCAAGGATCCTTTTAAACAAAGGGCAAAATATGACTCTTTGAGGTATTAATTATATTAATACAAGATTGAAATTTATAAAAAATTGAAGCGAATCTTATCTATCTGAATTCCCCAGGCGCCGTGCGGGATCGATCCTCTCCACTTTCAAGCGACAGGAGCAACCGGATCCAATACACCACACCTGGGTATCTGGTTAAGTTATTTTAAAAGATAGTGTTGATTCAAAAAGTTCTTAATGATAAATCCTACATGTTATATATATGGACAAATTGGATCGGATTGGATATTTATATATTGGATATTTATATAAATTTATCGGAAAAATAAATTAGGTAATATTATATTATTACCTAATTTCCGAGAACAGAGCCCCTATTGCATAAACAAACATAAAACCCCAAAATTATAATTGTTTTCGAAGCAAAGGCAGAAGCTAGCCTCTTTGACCTTCTTGGATTCGGTTCATTAGCGTTCAATGATATAACATTTGGACAAAGGTCAACTACATTGGGTGAATTGAACTTTACTCTGTCAGACTTTAATAAATTATCATAGATAGAGTTCAGCCCATCTTCACCTGTATTCCGATTCTAAGCAATAATTCTTGAATAAGATTTTCTTTATTTCAAGAGTTTCACGAAAATTTTGTTTTAAACCCCGATCCCTAGAAATCAAAGAGACATTCTCGAACAAAATAAAATGGTCTGGAAAATTGAAAATATGTTCTGAAAGGGCTGAAGTAAAATCTTCAGACTTAGAATCTTGCTTTAAAGCCAAAGAAATAGAATCTCTATGTTGTAATAATCTCATTTCCAAACTCTGGTTAGTACGTCCCACATATGAGCTTCCGCAAGTACATCGGATCTGATAAACCCCACTTTGTTGCACCAATGAAGTTAGATCCTTCCCAGAATTTAGAAAACTACCCAAAGTATTATTACTCTTTAAAGCTTCCCTTAGACCATTGCTTTGTAAAATTCTTTTGTTTTTCACTTAGCCCGGGTACATATGGTAAGGAACAAAAAAACCTCCTTCTCCCGAGTTGTCTCTAAGACTTCCTTAGAAATCTCTAGAAACCTTTTTCTTCTTTTTGAAAAAGTCTGGTTAATTAACCACTCTGAATACATGTTGCTTATTAGTATTTTCCTTAGAAAAGACATCTCCTCCTCAAAAAATTTTGGAGAGCAAATACTAAAGATCCGGTCAGTTAAGGAAATGATCAAACCAATTTTTATTTGGCGAGCGTGACCGGAACTATAAGACAAAAATCTATTAATTTGTCGGTTTTCTGTAAATTTTAAAATCCAGCCTATTTGATTTTTCGAAAGAAGAACATCAAGAAAAGGAAGTTTCCCATTCTCTCCCAATTCAACAGTAAACTTTAAACCCACCCCCAAACAATTAAGATGTTCCTAAGATCCTTTTGATTCCTCCTCCCCACAATCCTTCATAAGTTCCAATTATAATTGGAACTTAAGATAAATAAAAGGATAACATATAAGAATCACTAATCACAAAATATATACTAATCTGGCTGTTAAGTGATCCAATTAGAACCCAGATATAATATAACTTGAAATTTGCTTAGAAAATTCAAATGGAACACATATTTTTCTGTCAAACCTTGGTACAAGCATTAATTGAAAAGGTTTTTTGTGACTGCTCAGGATCCTTCTCTAAATGGCTTAAACGGAAAAAGCTTGACATTCTTTTCATTCAGATTAATAGAAAAAATTAACTTCTGCTTAATCCTCGGTTGTCGAGCTTTCTTAGCTTAACATTTTAAAGAACGACTTTGTATTTTCCCAACCTCTAAGACATCCCTGCAGCTAGATTTCAAACCAGATTGGTTTGTAATTTCAAACTAGATGATTTTTCCCGCAGTAAAATTCACCTCTACAGCTAGATTTAAAACCATGTTGGTTTGCAATTTCAAACTAGGGGATTTTTCCCGCAGTTTGAGCCACCTCTACAGCTGAATTTAAAACTATTGGTAGGCAAAATTTCACTTACGTGATTCCATCGGTAATTTCCCCCACGGTTTGAGTTACCTGCAGTGCTAGCTTTTAGACTCCACTGAGTGGTAATTGCTGCTTTGTGATTCCCTAAGTGATTTCCACCCTTGGTTTGAGGAAGTTTCATAACTTATTTTCAAACTTTTTTGGCTGTTATTTTCAACTTAAGTGAGTTTTTATCACACAGTTTAAGCCTTTTCTGGAACTGGATTTCAAATTGTTTGGCAATTTTTGCTTACCAAGGACTGTAATTATTAAATCTGAAATTCTAAATTGGTTATGTGAAAAACTTATACCACCATCTATGTGTCGAAAAATAAGGAAACATTTGGATTTCGTTTTTAATGGAAAATATATCCATATGGAGTTATGGAGTTTTCGCTTATAACAGGCGTCAAAGTTCAAAAAAAGGAAACGTGGGTAAAAACCTGGCGCAAAAACCAAACAACTTCAGAAGGGGTAGCTTTCCTATGAAGTCGTAGCTGTATTTGGGAATCAACTGAATGTTAGTGATTGAATGAAAAGCGTTGTCAACTTTAGCAAATTCGTTTGTTCTATTTATTTTCATGGCTTTATGTGGCAACAGCGACAAAAAAGTGATAGTACACTAAAACCTTATTTTTTTTTGGAACAGCCAAACGAAAAATCTTAGAAAAATCAGTGTCTTCTGGTCTAAGAATTGCTAAGATAGATCCAGGAGAGAGGACAAAAAAAAATATTTCTATTTTGATGACTTGTATTTTAAGTGATTCTCTAGGCCTTTTCCCTCGCAGTTTGAGGCACCAGTGAACCAAGATTTGAAACGTCTACGGATTTTCCAAGGCCGTATCCAGGGGGGGGGGGAAGTTACCCGGTTTGACCCCCCCCCCCCCCCGAAATGTTGTTTGACTCGTAAAAACGTAACAAAAATGGACATAAACAAATTTTGTATACGTTTTTTGAGGTTTTTTATGTGACCCCCCCCCCTAAAAAAAAAATTAGTAAGCCCCCCCCCCGAACAAAAATCCTGGATGCGCTTCTGGGATTTTCCATTATTTGGTTGTTCAATTTTTTGGGGACACAGTGCGTCTGTCCGTAGTTACATGTTCAGATGGTAACCAAGACTACGCACCAAAACTGTCCCTCTGTACTATCAGCCTCCGTATTTTCTAGCAATATCCCTTCCTCTCACAAGAACTTGATTCCAGAAATCTCGTGAAGCAGGCTGAAGCCAATGCTGCGTCGGCAAAAGAAAAAAAAAATCCTCAGAAACTGTGTGGTACCGAAAATGAGTATATCTAAGTGAACTGTGGCGAGCCCGATAAAATAAAGGGACGTTTGTTGTTTTCTATGTATAAGCTTGAAAGTGGTAAATATATTAATTGATTTTTAATACCAAATATAGTTAACTTTCTTCAAATGTCCTTTTTTCGTTCGCTGATGACAGCACACTTGGCACTCATGGGAGAAATGAATCAGAGCTCCGGTCAAATCTATTAAATTTGTTTGGGAGTAATTTTATGGTTGGATGCTAATTATCTTATCCTATTTTTTTTTAAGACAAGTTTTTTTTTCTCGCACGTTTCTCAGGTTTACCCTCAGTTATCTGGAATTCCCTTGTCAAATAGGACTATTAGTATAAAGATTGGTATGTTCGATTTTTGGGTCCTATTGATGAAAACCTGTCTTTTAAACGTTTATTGATTAATTCAACGTTGACTTGATCATAATAATATGATCAACATTGACTTGATCAAAATAAAATATGCAGGAGTCCTTTTTTAAAAAGCATTTACCTACTTTTTTCTGATCAATTTTGAAAGTCCTTTTTCACTGCTTAATCCAATCTTATGTTTCTTCCTGTTCAATTTTATGGATGTCAACTTTTCCTTCTCTTTTATTACCCCTTTCTAAGGTTTAGATTAAGGCTAGAAACCTCAATCAGGAAACTAGTCCTTCAGGAGTTATCCCTCTACCTCAGGGGCGGATCCAGGATTTTTTTAGGGGGGGGGCGCAAAATACGTTGATCCGAATTTTTTTTTAGGGGGGGGGATAAACTTGCTTTAGGAGCAAGTTTAATTAACCCAAACTTGGGTTAATTAAGTCAATTACACTACTTTAGACTACGCTAGGGGGGAGTGCCCCCCTCTGGATCCGCCACTGCTCTACCTGACGTCGAATCATTATATATTCTTCTAAAAGAATCTTTTACTTTTTCTCAGGTTTTTGATGACCTCTCTCAGCCCCTAAGAGCTCCATCGTCTTATTCCTTTTAATCCTTCCGTAAGCTTAGATTTCATTCCTGTAGCGTGTCATATTGCGTGGAATATGGCACCGAGTCAGCTCTGAGGTACAACTCTTTTAGCTTGTTCAAAAAATTGTTAAATTTTTGGTTCTGGCTTCTTCGAAGTTTCTTTTCTCATACTTGCGCAGGAATAATTGGAGTCTATTTAATGTGTTTAATCAATTTGTTTTGTCTAATGTGTTTTTTTCTTGTATTCTGTTTATATTTGTTTTCTATTTATTTTTCTTACTATTGAGTAAGTGACTTGTGTGTCTTCGCCTTCCTTTACAGGCCAATGACCATTTGTGGGGTTTAGAATGATGTGTTATTGTATGTATATTTGTTTTATTATGAATAAATTATTATCTTAAAAATTAGATGAGTTGTTACATATTGATTTGGTCTTTCCTTATACCAAGCGATTTCCATTAAAGACATATTAAATGTGGGTGACGATTTCCCATTAACAGCATTTGGAATACGATTTTGTCTTCTGAAGCCATTTTTTGGAGGGATCAATGATATTCCATTAGTATACATCTTCAATACCTTTTCCACTTCGAACAAAGAAATCAGGCCATAAATTCACGTCTATTTGAACCTTTATATACGATGTTTATTTATTTTCACTGTTTTAAGTGTAAATTTTCGTTCGGTCTTAAGAATTTTTTGCTACTAATGAAGAGTTGAGAAAAAGAAGAAGTTATAGGATTTGACCCCTATGGGTGCGCTGAACTAAAATAAAACCAGCTCAGCCTTCTTTTTTTAGCTTCACTTGGTCAAGTGGCACGCTTGCCAATTCGAAATCAGGTAGTTCGATCAGCCGAAACCCATGAACCGCCAATAGAATCAGTCAACCGCTCTTTGCCAAATATCGGAGGAGACGCCAAACTTATTTCGCCGATTGAGCCGAAATCCAATGCTGCCATTCTTTCTAGTTCTTTCGTATTTAGTATTTTAGTGACAGCAGTTTTGTGTTTTTAAGTTCCTTTGTTGATATTGTGATTTCGTAATTTTTATTGAAACAGTTACCAGTTTTAACGCAGTGATTCATACAGATGGGAAATTGTATAACAAAAGGAGTTGGACCCCATCAAAATTGTTTTGCTTTTAATTCCAGTTTTATCGCTTTTATATACATTTGCGTTTCACTTTATGTGCTTATTTTTGTGCTTTATTAGAAGGACACGTTAGAAGGACAAAGAAGGACACGTTAGAAGGACCTGGGACAGGTCTGTCCCAGGTACAATCAATAAAATGCTGAGTAATCCATACCAGATAGTTTTGCCTGGAAGGGAGGGGCTTGATGCAAAATATTCAAAATTAACCAAATGTTTAATTTAAGTAATCTTCAAAAAAAAAAATTCTGCTCGTGTGATAATATACAGACCATGTTTCTCAACTTTTTTTTTGTGTTGTGATCTCCCTTGTAATGAATAGTAAACAGGCAAACTATGAAACAAAAATATAAGGGGAGTGATAGCTAAATTTCGTGTGTTTTTCTGGCTGATTTAAAAAAATAACCTTCATTTTTTTCAACTACATCGTGTTTTCTAGAAATATTCATTTTTCCTTCGATTTCTAGTGACACCTACAAAATCATCGCACAAATCCTAATCTTAAACGCCTATCTTGGTTTACTCCGTAGGTTCACTTGTTAATTCTCCCCCCCCCCCCAATAAAATTTCCCCCAGATAATCGCATTCTAGCTGAAAATTCCCCCCGGAAAGTTTTTTTTGACAATTTCGGCTGAAATTTTTTTCTTAGCAAACTTTTATTTGAAAAGAATTTCTGAAAATACCCCCGCCCCCTAGTAAAAAGTTACTCCTGCAGAAAAATGCCTCTGGTGTATTTGTCCCGTGGAAAACCCTCTCATGGTGAATTTCTCTCGTGAAAAACCTCTCCCTACGGAAAGATACTCTAGACAACTTCAACCAGGTAAAAATTTCTCCTCGGACAATTCTCCTTAGTATCAAACAGTTCGTGGTAACGAACTGCAAGTAAGGAGCGACCCGGCTCAATAGTAACCGATACTGTAAAAACTAAATTTTGATACCAGTAGATACATCAAAAGAATCAACCCAGAAGTCTAACGCGTCAAAAATTTACGAGCCTGAAAAAATTTGCTTATTTTCGAAAAAGGGGGAAACACCCCCTATAAGGGATAAAATCTTAATGAAAATCAAACCATCAGATTCAGCGTAACAGAAAACCCTACTGTAGATGTTTCGAACTCCTATCTGCAAAAATGTGGAATTTTGTATTTTTGCCCGAAGATAGATCACGGATGCGATTTTTTTTCAGGGGTGATCGTATCGATCTAGTAGTCCTAGAATATCGTGAGAGGGCTCAGTCTAATGGAAATTAGAAGTTCTAGTGCCCTTTTTAAGCGACCAAAAAATTCGAGGGCAACTTGGCCCCCTCCCACGCTCATTTTTTCCAGTCACCCAATCAAAATTTTGAGATAGCTATTTTGTTCAGCATAGTCGAAAATCTGATAAATATGTCTTTGAGGATGACTTAGTCCCCCACAGTTCCCCGGGAGAAGGGCTGCAAGTTATGAACTTCGCCCATTTTTTAAATATAGTATTGGTTATTGGGAAGTATACAGACGTTTTCAGGAGGGATTTTTTCTGGTGGGGGGGAAGGGTTGGAGGAGGGAGTTACGTGGGAGGATCTTTCTATGGAGGATGTTTTCTCGAACAAAGGAACATTTCTTTGAAGGGGGCGCCGGATTCCCCAGCATTATTTAAAAAACGATCAGAAGTTAAATAAAAAAAAAAAATAAGTTTTTTCAACTGAAAGTAAGGAGCAACGTTAAAACTTCAAAAAACAGAAATTATTACGTATATGAGGGGGTTCGCCCCCTCGTCAATACCTCGCTCTTTTACGCTAAAGTTTTTTTAGTACTTTCAAAAGAGTTATCTATTCTAATTAAACAGGCTTTGTGATTTAGGGATTTGTGATTCGAACAAAATTCGAACTTTAGCGTAAAGAGCGGGGTATTGACCAGGGGGCAAGCCCCCTCATATACGTAATAATTTCTGTTCGTTTTCATTTTGAATGTTGCTCCTTACTTTCAGTTGAAAAAACTAGTTTCTTTATTTAATCACGTGTAAAATTGAGTCGGCAAAGATAAAGAAAGACAAATAAAAAGAATTTATATAAGAATTCTAGCTAATACCCCCAGTGTAAAATTTCCCTAGGAAAGTTCACCCCCCAGAAACTTTCCTCCCCACGAAACATTATCCTCGCGAAAAAACTTCCAGCAGAAAATCCCTCCCCCCGAAAAAAAATGTCTGTATACTTCCCAATGATAAATGCTGTACGTAAACAATGGGCAAATTTAATGACTTACAGACCATTCCCCAGGGGCTGTAGGGGGGGGGGTCAAGTTATCTCCAAAGGCATAGTTACCGGGCTTTTCGATTATTCTGAACAAAATGAATATTTCAAAACTTTTATCAGACTACTTTGAGGAAAAACGGGATGGGAGGAGGGCTAGTTGCCCTCCAATCTTTTTGATGACTTAAAAAGGGCACTAGAACTTTTAATTTCTCTTCGAATGAGCCCTTTCCCGATATTCTAGTACCATTGGTTCGATTCAGTCACCCCTAGGGAAAAAAACAAATAAGTAAACACGGATCCGTGGTCTTTCTTGTGGCAGAAAATACATAATTCCACATTTTTGCAGATGTGAGCTTGAAACTTCTACAATAGCGTTCCCAGATGCGCTGAATCTGATGGTGCGATTGGGATTCCTTGACCTTGAGATTCCTTGACTTGTAGGGGGTGTTTACCCCCTTTTCCAAAAATCTGTTACTATTGATCCCCATCACTCCTTGCTAGCAGTTCGTTACCACGAATGGTTTGATAAATTGGCTCATTGATTAGCGTCTCCAATAATTTGGCATATACAGTGGCTTATTCCCTGACAGAAAAAAGGCATAGACTGACGTATTTTGACTTTATTTAGCCAACAGGATTAATAAACAATTAACTCATATAAGTACTGAAATCTTTTGAATTTTTTATTTAGCGACTATTAAACGATTGTTTACATTCTAAATACTCCAAACTTCGTATCTGGAATAGGGGCATTCAAGGCAGCACTTAAGCTGAGTCCTAGGACTTTTCTTGTATCAACTGGGTCAATTACTCCGTCATCCCAAAGCCTGGAAGAAAAAACACCAGAGGTTTATTAAGATTGTTTCTTTTTTTCCCCCATTTTCTCCTACTTTTATAGCAATATTCCTAGCACCAGCAATAACGAAGATATGCCGTTAGTCTAGAGAGTCAACCTTTTAAAGCGACTGATTATGCACAAAAACAGTAACACTAATATATTGTTTTGTACCCTATCAGACGACAGGCCTACAACAAAAAAAGCCCACAGCGCACACACTTTTGAGAGGAATTATGGGCGACTCATTCTGCCACTTGACAGTTTTCTATAAACTCATTTTTAAAATTTTCGGTTATTACGGGCAAAGGTTTGCTCTTTACCTGGTTTCTCTCTAATGGGTAAAGCATGAACCTAGATCGACTGTAGGCATTCTATCTAATGACAAATACTCGCTTGACTTCAGGCATAAAAGCAGCATATTCTCTTGCAAGGATTGGAAACCGTATTAACAATTCAAGTTACGTTGTGGCCCAGACACTTCAGGTAATAGTCGCATAAAATCAATTGATTGTCTTGTACCAATGATGATCGGGCGGTCGTGGCATAAAGTTTTGATTAGAGTACCGAATCAAACAGTTCGTGGTAACGAACTGTAAGTAAGGAGCGACCCAGCTCAATGGTAACCGAAACTCTAGAAAACGGGTTTTTGATACCAATAGATATATCAAAAGAATCAGATTTCAATGCTGATTTCAAATATATAACTTTCATCAAGTTTAGTGCTACCCATCAAAAGTTACGCGCCTGAGAAAATTTGGCTGATTTTCAAAAAAAGGGGGAAAGACCCCCTAAAAGTTATAGAACCTTAATGAAAATCACACCATCATATTCAGCGTATCAGAGAACCCTACTGTAGAGGTTTCAAGCTCCTATCTACAAAAATGTGGAATTTTACATTTTTTGCCAGAAGAAAGATCACGGATGCGTGTTTATTTGTTTGTTTGTTTGTTTGTTTTTTTTTTTCCCAGGGGTGATCGTATCGACCCAGTGTTCCTAGAATATCGTGGGAGGGCTCATTGGAACGGAAATTAAAAGTTCTAGTGCCCTTTTTAAGTGACCAAAAAAAATGGAGGGCAACTAGGCCCCCTCCCACGCTTATTTTTTTCCCAAAGTCACCCGATCAAAATTTCGAGATAGCCATTTTGTTCAGCATGGTCGAAAATATGATAAATATGTCTTTTAGGATGACTTAATCCTCCGAAGTTCCCAGAGGGAGGGCTAAAAGTTATGAACTTTACCCAATGTTAACATATAGTATTGGTTATTGGGAAGTATACAGAAGTTTTCAGGAGGTTTTTTTTTCTGGTAGTGGGAGGGAAGGGTGGGTCGGTGGTTATGTTGGAGGATCTGTTCATGAAGGAAGTTTTCATGGGGGAAGGGAAATTGCCATGAAGGGGGCGCCGGACTTGCCAGCATTATTTATTGGTTATTGGGAAGTATACAACCATTTTCAGGAAGGATTTTTTCTGGAGGGGGGGGGGGCTAGACGAGGGGGTTAATCTGGAAAATATTTCCGTGGAGGATGTTTCTTTGGGGTAAGGGACATTTTTATGAAGGGGGCGCCGGATTTCCAAGCATTATTTAAAAAACGATCAGAAATTAAATAAAAAAAAACAAGTTTTTTCAACTGAAATGTAAGAAGGAATATTAGAACTTAAAACGAACAGAAATTATAACGTATGTGAGGGGGTTCTCCCCAAGTCAATACCTCGCTCTTTACGCTACAGTTTTTTTTAGTGCTTTCAAAAGAGCTATCTTTTCTAATTAAACGGCCTTTGTGATTCAGGGGTTTGTGAATCAAATTTTTTTTTAACTTTTAACGTAAAGAGCGTGGTATTGACTAAGGGGAGAACCCCCTCATATACATAATAACATATACGTAATAAAAAAAAAAAAAAAAAACAAGCGATACGGCTCAATAGTAATCGAAACTTTTAAAAACGGAATTTTGATGTCAATAAATGTATCAAAAGAATGTGTTTATAATGCTGATTCTAAATATATAAATTTTATTAAGTTTAGTATTACTCATCAAAGGCTATGAGCCTGAGAAAATTTACTCAATTTTTTAAAGAGGGGGGAAAAATCCCCTGCATTAACTAAAAAACGATCAGAAATTAAATAAAAAAAACAAGTTTTTTTAAACTGAAAGTAAGGAGCGACATTAAAACTTAAAACGAACAGAAATTATTCCGTATATGAAAGGGGCTGTCCCCTCCTCAACGCCTCGCTCTTTACGCTAAAGTTTTTTATTGTTTTAAAAAATAAAGTTGTGAGACAGAGTCAAACTTTAGCGTAAAGAGCGAGGCTTTGAGGAGGGGACAGCCCCTTTCATATACGGAATAATAAACGACAGAAACTAAAATCGGATACCTACTTTCCTGAAAATCTTAGAAAAAGTATTAAGTCCTCCGGTTTTGTACCAAAGATAGAGATATTCAGATGTAATGAAACTTACATCATTATAAAGACAAATTTTGTTGTTTTTTCGATTTGACAGAGGAAAATTTTCTTTTTAAGTTCAGGAAAGGGAAGCCCCTGAAAATATTCTGTATACCTGCTTAGAAAACATCAAAAATCGGCTCAAAAGATGTCGCTTTGAATAACTTGACAGCTTTGGAAGTTTCGAGTTGTACTAACTGCCTTGGTTGACATCTTTGCGGACACAAAATGCTCATTATTTATGCTGTGCGTGCATTGAGTAGACAACGTTTTGCTTAACAATTAGCAAGAGATTATAGGTTTCCTTTATTTTAAACTAACATCTCTTTACCTTTTTGAACTGTTGACATATATAAGATCCCCTTTTTAATTTACATCAAAATTGCTTCGAAAGCTCCCTGTAGTGCTGGGAAAGTTTGCCAATGGGCCCTTTATCTTTGAAACTGATGGCCGACGCTGAGACTCGCAAAATGACATTTTTGGTATCGAAAGTCCTTAACACTTAATACTATTAGTAGCACTATTGTCTTTAGTCTAGTACAATACAATTAATTTTAAAAGTTGTGTAACTGGTAATTACGACAAAGAAAAGGGGATTCGCCAGTTAACAACTATTCGCCAGTTAAAGTCAAAGTAATGAGCCATCCAAAAAACATGCTTTTGACTTTAAACATTTTGACTTACAGTCTGCTAAAATTCAAGGATGATATACTAAAGTGCTCACGCTGTAAATTTCAAAGGTTTATATTTTCTGCACATATAAACATATATATTTTCAACGTATACAGGAAAGCATTGAAAACTTCTCAAATAATGCCATTAATCAGCGATAATTTATTAAGAAGCCATAATTAGAAAAAAAATGCCTAGAAGATACTACTGCTACTAAAAACTCACTGCAGCCCCAAGCCGCCTGAGGGCAACACAGCTACGCACGCTCTCCTCCACCTCAATCTATTTAAAGCCTCCACCTTACCACCCTCCAAAGAAGCTCCAATGTCCCTTAAATTTCTCCTTACGACATTCTCCAGCTCAATTCGAGGATGATCTGCTTTTCGTTTGGCCCTTTATGGTTGGCCGAAATGGTCGATCTTTGGTAATCTGTCATCTTTCATCTGCAAAACGTGGCCTACTCGTCTCAACCTTTCTCTCACTGTAGCACTAGAACGCGAGATAAAACCACATTTTCCATACAGCTTACTGTTTGAAAAACGGTCAGTCTGACGGGTACCCAAAACAATCTGAAGGAAATTACTTTGGAAAACATCTAATAAATCCTCCTCCGTCTTTCGGAGCGCCCACGTTCCAGAACGATACTTGACTATTGTCATCATGGTAGTTTCCAATTTTCAAATCCTTATTCGCAAACTTATCTTCCTATTCTTCCAAACTTTTTCCAAATGTGAGAAACACCCTGGGCCTTGGCTCTTCTAATTTTAACATCTTCACTATATCCACCATCTTTACTAATAATACTACCTAGATAAGTGAAGCTATCCACCTGATTGATCTTCTCGTTACCCAGCATCACCTCCTTACCTTCACTTATTCTCAGTTTAAGCAACTTAGTCTTCTTAACATCAATTTCCAACCTTTGTCTTGCGCCCTGAGCTCTCAAACCCTCCAAAAGATCATTTTTTTGCATATATTTTCATCTAGGTGGGTCAAATCATCAGCATAATGGTCTCCCATAGCTTTTGGTGTGTTTCTTAGAACAAAATTAATCAAAATTTCTACATCTTGGACGCAATAATCAAAAACTTGCATATCACATAGGAGACGCCCAGCTTGAGGCAGTCAGTGAGGAGAAGGACCTGGGGGTTACTGTTGACAATGAGCTGAACTTTCACTGCCACACACGAGCTCAAGTTGCAAAAGCAAACCAAGCCCTTGGCCTCATAAAGCGAACATTTACCACCAGGAAGTCGGGAGTGATTACGAAACTGTACAAAGCCATGGTCCGTCCTCACCTGGAATTTGGCATGACCCTAGCCTCTCCGTACTACAAGATGGATGTGAAAGTACTTGAGAGTGTCCAAAAAAGAGCAACTAAGCTTATCTCTGCATTCCAAGACAAATCTTACGAGGAACGTCTCACCTTACTCAAATTCCCTACCTTAGTATACCGTAGGAAAAGAGGAGACGTAATGGCAAATCGTAAGTTGCTAGAAAATGACCTATTAAGTCATGTCTTTTCCCCGTCCTTCTCAACTACCACAAGAGGACACACCAAGAAGCTGCAGGCCCCCCGTTGCATCAAGCGAGAGCGCCAACAGTTCTTCTCAGTCCGTTTCGTCCCAGTCTGGAACAGCCTATCCGAAGCCACCGTCCAATCTAAAACTCTATATGTCTTCAAGAAAGGAGTTGATCAAGACTGGGCCAACGCTGAATGGAGGCTGAACTGGGATGTCAAATCATAACCTTGAAAAACCACCAGCGAGATTTCTACAGGGGGTTCAACACCACCTTATCTCGCTGGACATGTGATTTAAGGTAAAATGATCCATATAAATTGGGATAGAACGTAACCCTGCTTAACTCCTAATTCAATACAAAACTAGAAACTACCGCCTCCGTTGTTACAAAAACGAAAAGATTCAGAACAAAGTAACTTCTCCTAGCTTTTTTAGTAAGTCTAATTTACGAATCTACGAACCACAAATCCATAAAATTTACGAACGAGGATCCTTTGCAGTAAACCGGAAGCAAATGTGATCTGCAAAGCCTTCCCGAGGAATTTCCAAAACGTACCCTAAAGTTAATTAATCTTATTGCGTAATCTAATCTTACACAATTAATTTATTTTTGTAAAACAAGGCTTCTATAAATTTTTGGTAAAGTTAAGCCTTACATCTTCGGCCAAATGCAAAGAAAAGGAAATCAAAAACCAAAATTTTGGCAGAGAAAGACTTTCTTTATTTATTTGCATAACAAAAACTATCTTAAGCTAGATAGAAACAGATATTAGAAAATAAGTCAAACAGAAAATTGGTTACAAAAATAGCAGAATAATTTTTCCTTGCGATACGTGGGATTGAACCGAACAACCTTGCGACATAGTTCTTGGCCTTATCCACTACGCTACCACAAGCTATAAAAGGCCATAATACTTATAAGAGGTGATTTGAATGGTACTTTCGTCTTGGCAGGTTTTTTCTTCATTAAAAACAATTCTTGTTGATCTTTTTTGAATGCATTTCTCCTTGCTAATTTTGTTCTTTGGAAAGACCAGGATGCAAAACAGGCCGAACATACCCCTGCGTTAGGCGTAGTAAAAGGCGGAAAATTATGAAACATTATGATTTGATACATTTAAACTTATGACGAAATTCAACAAGGGAGACTATGACATACATCGTTTATATACAAGATTAGGAATAATATGAATTTTAAATGAAAAATTCCATTTTATAAATTTATATATTTTTTTATTACAAATAGGAATTTAAACTTATATAAAAAAAAATGTAAACAGTATGACACTGGACAAAAGGTAAAAAAAATTGCAAGAAAAAATAGTTTAAAAATAATCAAGAAAACAAGGGCATTTACAATAAGTGAGCGAAAAAAAAAAGAAAAAACATAAAAGCAGATATTTCGGCAAGTACCTCCTCCGCCAACCCGTAATCAGTGCTCAAGAAAAAAAAAATCTGAATTTCTGAATTTCTTAACCACCTTGGAACAGAATGAAGTTATTTTGGCGTCAGTGGAGGATAAACAGGAAAGAGGAATTGAATTCATACAAGAAAAAAAAATAATTTTTCCCCCAAGAGTAGTCGTATCATTTGACATGACACTAAAGCTTAAAACGAACAGAAAGTACCTTGAATTACCAAGAAAACAAAAAATAGAAACGATTGTCTATATACAAAGGGTAGGGAAGCCTCTGTAAGTTTTTCGTGAAGATAAACAAATCTTGAGTAGGGAATCCTGCCTACACAATGACCTACCGTCCCTCCTCTATAATAGCTGGTGTACGCTTTGCTTCGTTTTTTTATTTTTCTTAAAATCCCTTTGGCTGCTGAAAAAAAATAACCCCTTGAAGTGAACTCTAACAGAGCAAAAGAAACACTGATTCAAACCAACAAACAAAAAATCAATCCAGAGTAAATCAAAGAGCATTAACAAATGAGACTGGACGAGATTTCTCTTCTTTATGATTAACTTTATCCTGCTTAGGAACTCCAAACAGAATCTTAAGTACGTGCCCGTACGTAAAATATACAAGTACATGAACGATAGGGCAAATATCTGTGAGTGAAATTTTGCTGACCGTAGTAACACTTTAATGCATCTACCTTCGCTAAAGCTCTTCTATCGGCCGAATCAAGAGCTGACTCTTAATCTATAGAGCTAAGGACTAAAGGGACCTGACGACTCAGACACTTCTCAATTATTAATCTAAGAGTGAAAATTTAGTCGACACAACGTCTCCCTTCCTAAAACCACACTATTCTTCTCTTAAAACTTAATCTACAGCACCTACACGTCCAGAAAAATTCATCATATCAAGTGATTTGATAGTACTAGTAAAATAATCCTATATCAGCGAGGGTATAGGGGAGCCCGATTGGTTGTTGTGTGAAACTTTAAGCCAATAAAGAAACGAAAAGCTAAGTTTCACGTCACAGATTTCCTGCGTGAAATTATAAGCCAATAAATAAAAGACCATTTAGTGAGTCATACGAGTACAGGTGTGTTTTTCTGTGGTTCCTGAACCTAAATCAAGAAATAATGTTACCGTATCTTATAGCTCATTGTGTTTCTAGTACATACTTAATTATACTATAGCATTCACGGCAAAATCAAGGTTGAGTTGTAACCTCTTATTTGGCGTCAATTACTACAGTCACAACAAAGTTGTCGCAACGTTAAGCTGCCTGACGTCAACACACTGGCAAAAACATTTTCTCGACCCCGCCTTATTTAAAGCTTCTACTTCAAAAAAAATTTAGATTATCTAGATCTTTAGACTCAATTTCAGACCATTTAAATGACAACATTTTAAATTTTCATAATTTCATCCCAGCCTAATCTGCAGCATTTCATGTCACAGCTCATTGCGAATAGAATTTACGAGTTTAATTTTGTCAAGTTATAATCTATTTAACTTAATTTAAATTTATACCATTCCAAAATGACATAGAAATGAACATCTAACAAAAAAAATGCCTTAAATTAAAACTTAAAACTCTCTCGCTCGTTATTCGACTATAATTACGTTAAATTTTTAAGCGCCTGGCTGATGCAGACCTTGATTTTAAGACAGGTTAATCATAATAAATATGGCTAACAACATTCCATAAATACTAAAGTGATTGGTTAGTCGTCTACAAGCTTATGCTTTGTTTACAAAGTACAATATGAAGATATGAATAAAAACTTTTCCACAGTAAATTTTTTCAAGGGGTCAAAACACAAAAAAAAAACAGTTCATAGACGGGAACTTTTTTGAGTGGGTTATTTCAGGACAATCTGAGGAGAAAAGGGTTAATTATATAATCAATAAAATATTAAATTAGTTGTTTAGAATAATAAATGAATGAAGATTTTCCTAGAGGGGAGGGATTTTTTCCTCGGTGGGAGATTGTATGACATAGTAGAATAACTGTCTCAAAATTTACGCTTATTGCATATTAAAAAAGATACGTCATTAAGACGATTATTTTCACCAATTTTTGTTTGTTGAAGAAAAAAAAATGTTTTCGCATATCCAATGTTGAAAAATGGTTGAAACTCTACTGGTTTATAATAAATTAAATCAAATTTGTAATCACATGGTATCAATAAATTTCATTAAAATCCGACTGCAAAATTCAGCTGTGCTACCAGCCTTTCCAATGCAGTGATTCGTTCGCTATAGAAGGCAAAGAGGCCTTTTGTGGCCTCCCTCTGCTAGAACAGGCCTAATTATTGTTACCTTCCTCGCGAGCTAGGCTTGGAAGCTACGACCTTCGCCCTTGCAAAATGTAATCTGACGTCTTCTACTTCCGCTCTTTGTGCTCGCGTAATGCTGGCAGACTCAGCCTTCGGCACCCGTACGCTTCATTCACTTATTTCTTTTTAGTGTATATTTTTCAGATACGCACAATTTAATTTGCATTCTAAGTCGATAGCAACTCATTCGCGAGTGCTGAGAGGGAAGTGAGGCTTTAGCAACTCATTCGCGAGCGCTGAGAGGGAAGTGAGGCTTTTTGACGGCTCTTGCGAAAGAGCCACCTTCTTTCTACTCTTACAAAAAATCTTATCAACCCAAAATAGTTCATGTACGAAAATTCATAATATTCGATCAATTATTTAAGGAGGTCCATTAGTTATATTTTTGCATTTAAAATTTGACTTCAACTTTATTAGATTTGCGTCATAAAAATCTCACTCCAAAAAAATAATATTGATTATGGACACCATATTGCGCATTCAATGTCAGAAAACAAGGTTTCTTTTGTCTGCGACTAAAAACCAAATATCGACTTTATGGCAAACCGCCAGTAAAGCCATGTCTAACTCCAGGACACAATAATGATCAAAGATGAGACATACATAATAGCAGTTGGAAACCCACGCAAACTGTTTTTGGTTAAATCCTGGCACATCCAGTATTCGTAAAAGCATTTTATTAGCATTGGTCTAACGCGATGAACAAGCCATTCTCTGCCAAGATCTATTCACGCTTCTTTTATCTTGAATGTGTTTTGCTTCACTGTTATCCCAACCCTTTAGAGTTAATGTGAAAATTAGTTAAATATAATCTAAAATAGTAAAACAATAATATATAAAATAAAATATATATTAAAATAAAAATAAATAATCCTTTTAACGTGTGCTGGTAAAAAATGCAATACCTAACGACAGGCACGTACGCCGTATTTTTTTTTTTGGGGGGGGGGGGGAATAATACTAAAAATAAATTATTTGATAGTTTTTATAAGAAGTTCCCAGAAATTCGAAACTTCACTAGGGCGCGGTCACTAGCCCCCTCCCCCTGGTGACGTCACTACTGAACAAAACACAAAACGGTACAAGAACTCTTTTGTCCCCTATTTTGTTTTCCATTTTAATAATTGATTTAACTTTTTGTTTTATGTTTATACCCTAACATCTGTTTTATCATTGTAATTGTTCTGACGAGCTTATGCTAGCTTTTGTGGTATTTTAGCCAACAAATCGTATTCTATTCTATCAATACATCTAAAGCCCAATGAGTGATACGAAAGCTTTGGATATTAGTCCGTCCTAAAATTCCCCTCTTTGAAAGTAATAGCTTTTCCCAAGAAAACCGGGACTAAACTCGTTTTCCCCGAGGTTTTTAACCCGCAGCAGAGTATTCAATAGGGTTTGGTTTATGGTTGTCCATCAGCCCATAACGCAGAAAACTGTTTTATTATCTCGGATAATTTTCAGATTTATAATAAAACGTGCAGGCAAAAACTTAGATTGGTTATAAGAAATTTCTAGAAGCGAATGGAGTCTGGTCATTAAGAAAAAAAAGAAGAAAAAAATAGAGCTGTTTCTACCAAGGCCGTATCTAGGAGGGGGGGGGGGTAGGGGGTTTGAACCCCCGCCCACCCAAAATATTTTTCAGACTCGTGAAAACGAAACAAAAATTAATATAAACAAATTATTGATACGTTTTTTAAAGTTTTTTTTGCGAACCACCCCCCCTCCCCGAAAAAAAATACTTTTGTACCCCCCCCCCCCCCCTGTAAAAAAGGTCCTGGAGAGAAACCTGGTTTCTACCCCAAGCCACTAGATTTTGTATATTTTAATCTTTTTTTAACATAAATGTGCTAGCCAGGGGGAAAGTTTCAGTGGCACAATACCCCCTTCACAGCAGGGTTGCCAACTGCCGACGTAAAAAAAAGTGTGCAAATCAAGTCCAAAAAAGAGTGCAAATCAAGGCCAAAAAAGAGTGCAAGTTGTTAAAAGCGTGTGCAAGTCAAGAAATTTGCGCGCGCGCGGCTGCAGCCACGCGCGCAGCCCCTTTCAGTGTTCTGACCATTCTTACTAGGGGCGGATCCAGGATTTTTTTAGGGGGGGGGGGGCAAAATAGGTTGATCCAAAAAATTAGGGGGGGGGGCGCAAAATAGGTTGATCCGATAAACTTGCGTTAGGAGCAAATTTAATTAACGCAAATATGAGTTGATTAAGTAAATTACACTACTTTAGACTACGCTAGGGGGGCGCCCCCTCATCCCCTGGATCCACCACTGATTCTTACGCCATTTACACATAATTATCAGTTATCCTTCGATCGATAAACATATTATCTTTAAATTTTTCAAATGTGTTTAAAATAAAGTTAGGAAATCAACCTCTAAATAATAAGTTAGATAATGATTATCATTCTTTTTTTAGCTTAAAAGGTAATGCTCTGCTTGAAATTTGCACGTGTTTATTTTGATTGCTTAGATCTTTAACTGAACTATAATTGACTGCATCCAATGTTTATTCAAAGTTTTGTTTCCATTTTATCCAAACGTTTTGAAAGGAATATAAGAGGTCCAAGTAACTAGTCGTGAACTACAGCTGACTCCACTGTAGTCAAGTCAGGTAACGTACCCTAGCACAGCGAAAAAAAAAATGGAAGCAGAAACAAAATGGGTTTATCATCCTTCAAAACAGCATAAAAAATTGCGTGTTTATTGAACTTTTATTTGCATTTTATCACGTTATGCCTCAGTGTCACCCAGAAAATTCGGAAATCGCTGAAGAAGAGGAACAAGAGTGTCCACATCTCCAGATAAGGCAACATTTGGACTTAAGCATTTGAGATTTTCCAACGTTAGGTCATTGTAGTCAATTTATTTGCTCATTTGTGAGCACAGTTGAAAAAAAAAAATTCAGACAGCTCATCTGGACGCAGTAACCTGCTGAGCACTCAATAGGCCAGTGTTTTGCAGGCTTCTCATGAGGCACAGTGCATTTGGTCCCAACTTTATACAGTCAAGTGCAAGAAAATGAGATGGGCTCAACCGAACTCTAAATGGATCTTGTACGCGCCCTATTTCTTCCTTTTTGACAAAGCACTTGAAGAGCAACAGATAAGTCTGTCGCGAACTTTCCGAAAGCCTGTGGACCCGTGTTCCCTCAGCTTGAAACTCCTTGTTTAGTGCATTGATCTTTTGTAAGACAGATGAAAGAAAATACTAAGTAACTTTCACAGATGAATCACGCATAAAAGCAAGAATTTTATTGGTCTTTTCTTTGGCTCCTCTATCTCCAGCGGAGTCACCTTCTCCATGGTTGGTAAAGAATAAAAGGAGCGGGTTCCACGGCTCAAGGATCTACTTCAACGGAAGCTTCAAGGGTGAGCCATCGCGTACTTGAAGTCTGCAAAAGCTTATGGTTTTCCACATGACAGAAATTTTGGTAGATCTTTACTTCATCCTGTCTTTTTGGGATATTTGCCACATATGCAACTACGTCACGAATAAAAATGTCAATTCCATCTGGCAACTTCTTAGCTGCATATGCAGAACAGAGAGAAAGGGAATGGCTAGTGCAGCCTAGCACAAACAAATCTGGCACATATTCTTTAACAGTACACCAAGACCTTTTTGATGTCCAGTGTTAACACTGGCATTGTCAAAGGCAATCGCCATCAAATTTTGCAAAGGCATTCCTAGGCCTTCCAAATGTCCAAGTATTAGACGTTTTTGCCCTTCTGAACATGCCTCACTCACTTGCAAAAGCCCCAGAAAGTCTTCTCGCACTATATCTTTGGAGTCTTTGTACTTTGCTGTAAGGACCAAGACCTTCTGCCAAGATTTATCGCTAGATTTGTCAAATATTAAAGAGACATGAGTTTTCTTCAGTTCACAAGAAAGCACATCTCTTTCTGCAGGGGCAATGACGTGTCTAATTATCCCACTAGTTTTAGTTCTGCCCTGATTGAAGCTTTTACAAAGTTCTAAGTCTCCAACAGTATTTTTCAGGACTGGGATTAAAGTGTCCATTTTTGTAATGGGAATGTCTTCCAAGACAACCCACGACGCAAGCTTCAAGCTTGCTTCAATTATAGACTCAGCATGTAATTTTTTGGGAAGGTCTGCATGCTGCAGCATTGATGTCGGACTGTTCTGAACCCTGCTCTTGTGGAAGTTTGTTCGAAGATGGCGCCTCACGTTTGCCACACATCCGATTATGCCTTTATAGCACACTTTACAGTAAGCTAAGTCCTGGCATGATTTAAAAAACGATCAAAAATTAAATAAAAAAACAAGTTTTCTCAACTGAAAGTAAGGAGCAACATTGAAACTTCAACCGAACAAAAATTACAATGCATATGAAGGGGGTTGCCTGCTCCTCAACACCTCACTCTTTACGCTAAAGTTTGAATTTTGTCCCAATTCTTTAAAAAATACTCCTGAAACACAAGGGTCGTTTAAGTAGAACAATAATAAGCTTTTTTAAAAGTACTAAAAACCTTTAGCGTGAAGAGCGAGGTGTTGGGGAGGGGGCGACCCTCTTAAAATACGTAGTAATTTCTCTTCGTTTTAGTTTTAATGTTGCTCCTTACTTTCAGTTGAAAAAAACTTCCTGTTTTTTTTAATAGTGTTAAAAAACCAAGGCTGAAATAAGTATGCAAAAAAGAAAAACGGCTTGGACAGAAATACTAGGCACCTTTTTTCTCCTTGTCTCTTGAATAAAATTATTTGCTTACTGTATAAGCTCTGGGGAATGTTAAAAGGGGTGATTAGCCTATTCTACAATCAGCTTTGCTTAAAATTGAGAATATAAGCACCTAGTACTTCTGCCAGGCTTTGTCCATAAACAAAGCTTGGCAATGACAAAGATGTTTTAAACTCAGTTCTACTTAAAATTCAGCAGGCGAAATGGATGCGGATGATATTAATACCTGGCCACAGTTTGCCTCCCTCCCCCAACGGAAACTTTGAGTCTTCAAAATCTTATCAAACCTAAGATAGGCCCGCATAATTCAAGCATCCATAGAAAAGGATCATTTTTTTTTAGTATACATGTCTTTTGGTACTATATTACTCTTTTTTTTGGTAAACATCGAGCAGTTCATATTATTGACCTATGAATAAAGTAAACATACCACTCGATGCCTTTTCTTATGTTCTTTCCAAATATACTAATTGCTTTTGGCGTAAATTCACTTTACTCCCAACCCCTAGGGTATATATTTACTCATAAGGGGGGGGGCTTGTAAACATCATTTCCGACGCAAAGGAATGTTAAATTTTGATTCAGTATGCAACTCTGACTATAGAGGTAAGTTTGAACTTTACCCCCACCCCCACCCCAAATATGCAAATATATACCCTGAATTGGTATATTTGGGTGGGGTGAAGCGAATTTGCGTCAAAACCGATTATTATATTCGGAAAGAGCATAAGAAAAGGCATCGAGTGGTATGTTCACTTTATTCATAGGTCAAAAATATGAACTGCTCAATATTTGCCCATTTTTCATTGTCATTTTCAATTGGCTCGAATATTTTTGGCCCTGGATTCATCATTCATTTCTGAAAGTGTCATTCACCTAACTCAACTGCTTTCCAAGTTACCAAGAAGTGTCTAAAGTCTAAACTACAATTTTAATTTACCTTTTTATATCATTTTGATAGTATGGGTTCCATCCAAAGCAAATTCTTGGACCCCTGGCTGGTAAGATGTTTATTTAAGGAAAAATGGCTATCACAAGAAGATATGGGTCATTCACGCTTTAAAATGGTGCAGAGGCCTAAAGTCTTTGCAGAATTTATCAGTTTGAGGTTAGACTTTAGTAGGTTTATTTTGGTTGTTGCTTCAACATCGCCTTACTTCATGTTTCATACTCACTTTTCCATTTCCATGAAGAACAGTTGAGCCCAACAGCTTTCAACTTCCTTCTATAAAACTTGATTTAAAGTTACCACGTTTTTACTGGTTATCTATGCTTTGATCTACTTCTTGGTAAATGGTTGAAAAAACGAGAAAGACGCCTGGGGGACAGCCCAGGCATAGATAACAGAGATCATACCGGCTAGCTGTTCTGTCTTTGGCACTTAAATAGTTTAATTTTAATTTTTTTTTTCCGCTTAATACTTTTTCTATCATCATTTCATAAAAGTGTGCAAAAAAGAGTGCAAAAAGTAAATAATGGGCAAAAAGAGTGCAAATCCAGTCCGAGGTGTGAAAGAGTGCAATGAAAAAAACGAAGGCATTTCACACGACAAGTGTGCAAGTTGGCAACCCTGCTTCACAGAGACAAGAGAAGTGAACTTAACATGCCGTTTTAAGGATAAATGCAATATAAATAGAAATTGCGTCAATATAAGTTTTCAAATGGTCAGAAATTATCCTCTACTCTCTGTTCTTTAAGGAGGGTGCCTATCCCCCTTCCAAGAAGGGGGTATAATTTTCAAATAGCATCGCGAATATAATGCTATATACATGGGATCTACAATTTACAAGGAGCAGTTTCTATTTCAAGGAAGAAAAATCTTAAGGAAGTTGCTTGACTTTTGCCTTACGGCTTAGACACGTTCATTTTGACCCTCAAGTGCCCAAACTCTTCTACATGAACACTTAAAAAAAGCTGATTATTTTGCAGATGAATTAAAAAAAATTAAACAATTTAAAAAAAAATCACAAAATTTCCAACAACCACAATTTAAATAAACAAAGCTCAAAGCGAAGATACTAAATTAAAAGTCACATCAAAAGTAAAGATAATAGATACTGGTACTGATGAGTAGATGAATTCTAAACGAACAGAAATTAAAATGAGCAAACAAAGCAGACTTCAGTCGAACAGAAATTTGCACAAATAATACTAGGACTACCGCCCCCTTTAACCCTCCAAAAGCCAAACCGTCATATGCGCTTTTCTGAAAGTAAAGAGCAACACTAAAATTTAAAACGAACAGAAATTATTCTATATAATCTGAAGGGGGCTGCCTCTTCAACCATTGCTCTTTACGCTAAAGTCTTAAGCTCTTTAAAAATACTCCTCGTTCAAAATCAACAGGCTTGTGTTTGAGTAGTCCTTCCAAACGAATCAGGACAAAAAGTCGAACCTTAGCTTAAAGAGAGGTTGAGGAAGGGCAGCTCTCCTCGTATACAGAATAATTTTTGTTCATTTTAAGCTTTCATGTTGCCCCTTACTTTCAGTTGAAGAAACTTGTTTTTTTATTTAATTTCTTACTGTTTTTCAAATCATGACAGGAAATCCCCTTCCCTTCCCCTGTGTAGCATTTCTCCTGGAAAATTCCCGGGAACTTTCCTAATAACTGAAAATTCTCCCCGTAGAAAAGACTCAATCCCCTCCTAATCGCAGAAAACTGCCTCGAAGAATTTCCATATTTTTCCGCCCTTTCCCCAGGGGCTATGGAGATTTATGTCATCACCAAAAGTATAATTATTGGACCTTCCAACTATGCTGAATTAAATGGCTATCTTTAAAGTTTGATTGGATATCTTTGGAGAAAAAATGGGCGTGGGAGGGGAGATAAGTGCCCCCCAATCTTTTTGGTCACATAAAAAGGGCACTAGAACTTTTGACTTCCAGTAAAGTGAGCTCCCTCCCAATCTTTTAGGACCATTGGTTCGATACAATCACCCTTGGAAAAAAAACAACAACAAATGAAAACGTGAACTTTCCATGATCTTTCTTCTGCCAAAATATACAAAATTCCTAGTTTTTTTTAAGAGAGAAGCTGGAAACCTATACGGTAGGGTTCTCTGATATGCTGAATCTCATGGTGTAACTTTCGTTAATCGCTTGACTTTTGTGTCAAGCGACTTGAAGGTGTTTCACCCTTTTTCGAAAATCGGGCAAATTTTCTCAGGCTCATAGCTTTTGAAGGAAAATATTAAAATTAATGAATTTTATATATTTGGTATGAGCATAAAAAGTAAATTCTTTTAATGTATCTATTGTTATCAAAATTCTGTTTTTCAGAGTTTCGGTTATTATTGGACCGAGTCACTCCTTACTTACGGTTCCTTACCATAAAGTGTTTGATGATTAGCTGGTCTGCTGGTTTTGACTTCATTTTGACTTTACTTTTCTTTGGAAAACTTGTTATTTTGAATACGCCTTTTTACATTAATTTCTGTTCACTTTTTAAATTGACATAGTTTTATTGTTATTTAATTGTAGGAATAATAATCAATCTTTATAGTGTTTTCTATGTGAGAACAAAATGCTGGAAAGTAACTTTATACTTTTGGGCAAAATCTAAATATCCAGTCAAAATATTCGATCAGCCATAGTTTTAAAGAATATTTTTCTACAAAATTTGGCGTGCAAATTTGCTATTTTCATTTCCCTAGATATATACAGGTCTCTCGATTTAAGAAAAAAAAATGAGGTTTTGCATAAAATTTTATTGAAGTGTACGACTACCAATATATATATTCGTAACATATTCGTCATATATGTCAAAATGATGTCACGAAGATAAAAAGAATCAGTCTCAGGTAATTTTTTTTTTAATCGATTTAAAAAAAAATTGCTTCATTTAGGTATAAGATGTTTTCACACATGAAAAATTCTGTTTATCCTTTAGTAGACTCATCTTTGAAATACTCGAGTAAGAAAAAGGTAACTTTAATCTGATTATTTTTTGATTTAAGTCAATTTTTTTTTTCGAGCTAAGTGTTTTTATTTCTTATAACATCGAAGAAAAAGTAAAAACAGAAACACCATAGTAACCAAGATTACTAAAAAGAACAAATGAATGTGGATTGGCAAGTTAATATATACTGATAACCATTCCTGAAAGCCTACAAAATTTTGGATTTATCACAATTATAAAAGAGACCACATTTAAAATGTATTTTGTTTTCAGCAAAGTGCAAATTACTTTCTGGTCCTTATAAGGCAAAGTTTCGTTAGCCCTACTGCACTTTGTGGTAGTTTTTGCTCGTTTTAAGTTTGAATTGGTTGTTTACTGTCATTTCTGTTTGTTTCAGGTTTTTTTTTATTTATTGAGTGGGATTTATGGTCGTTTCACATGTGATTTATGGTCGTTTTAAATATTTTTTGACTTCATTTCTGCTACTCTTTGGTTTAATTTAGCTCTGTACTTTTCTTTGAAAAATTTCTTTTGGGAAAAAGTATTTAAAAATTAATTAGCAATAACAAAATCTCGACACATGCATCAAGATTAAGCCATAATAATGGAGAATGAAATTGATTAACGAAGATTTAACAGAAGTCTATACTAACCGTTTGTTATACAAACTACTTGAATTATTTATTAATTAAATATATTTATTTAAGATTAATAATTTATAAGATTTTTATTATATTCTTTTAACCATTTTTGTTAATGGTGGTGCAGTCTTTTGAAACTGGGAAGCTCAATAATTTTCAATCAGTTTTTCAATAATTTTCGATCAGTTTTTCAATAATTTTCAATCATTTTTTCAATAATTTTGATCAATTGTCTCTCTCAGTTTTCAGTCGATAACAACTTTCCCCTCTTTAGGACAACATCGTGGTTGGATGCCACAAAATGTCAGAAAACGCAACTTCCCTGTGGCCAAGGCCGGATAAAGGGCGATTGGGCCCAATCGGTCCCTGCTTTTGAAAGGGCCCCGCGCTACCATCAAAATGAACAAAAATGACTCCAACTTCTGTGCCGCTTATCCTCCCCAAATCTCTGCTCCATATTCTATTACTGATAAAAAAAATTAATTAGATATTCTTTTATGCATTTTTAGCTTTTAATTCCTGTTATCGTCGGATTTCTTGAACAGTCTTGGAAAGTATAAACAACATCAAATTAAATATTTGATGTATAATAATATTAATTGTTTAAAGATCCATCAGTTCAAGAATTTATTTCATTGTAATTTTATTTTTATTTTCAATATTTTAAGAATTGGAAAAGAAAACATTTGTAATATAATTCGTTTTCACTTAAGCGCCAATGACACACTAGGCTTTTGGTTTTTATTTACAGTTAAGGAAGGGGGCAGTACCCAAACTTTTGTTTGTAGTGAAACTATATTCGTCTTGAACAACTTTAGAAAGAACTAATAAATTAAACTGAAAATTTGATGTATAATGATATTAATTGCTGAAAGCTCATCAGTTCAAAATTTTAATATAATTTTAAGGCTTATTGTCAATATTAAGTACAAAATAAAATATTTGTAATAAAATTGGTTTTCAGTAAAGCGCCAACCCTTAGAGAAAGGTCTATAAGTCATGAAGTTTGTCCATCGTTTACGTATAGCTTTTGTTATTGGGAAGCATACAGACACTTTTCCGAGAGGAGGGGGAGTGTATTTTTAGCTATAGGGATTTTCCACAGGAAGAATTCTCCGTGGGGAGGGAAGTGTCTAGGGGCTGAACTTTACAGGAGAAATTTTACACTGCGGGAAATTTGCTAGGGTTCCTATACGAAACTATTTTCATTTGTCTTACCGACTCAATTTTAGATGTGGAGATGTTAAGAGGAATCGTCCACGTTACTGGGTTGGAATTGTATAGTGTCTTTCTGTAGGGAGGGGGGGATTTTTCATGGGATATATTTTTCAGAGGGAATTTTCTGCGGAAGCAACTTTCAACTAGGGAATGGGTGGGGGGCTCTTTTTTTCTGGAAAACTTCCACGGAGGAGGGTATTACCGGCATTATTTGGAAAAAAACAACAGAAATTGAAGTCTGTTTCAAATGAAAGTGCGCCAAGAAAAATTCCTCACCCGAGATCGTCCACAAGAAATTTTCTGGGTGGAATTTTGAGCTAGAATGGAATTCTCAGGGACTTGCCTCTCAATCTGTCTTGGCTTTTTTCTACAATTAGCCATGTCTTGATGCCTACTGTAAAATACTTGATTTTAATTCAAAATCAACGGAATCTTTTGAAATATTTTTAATTTAAAAAACTTTTTCAGCAAAACAAGTTTGTTACAGAAAACTTAAAGTAACATTTACTTTAAAGTAACTGTTAAAGAAAAGTTACGCTGTGGTAGCGTAAACCTACCACAAATCACTATCAAAAATACATTCAACCCAAAACGAACAGAAATCATAGGCAGCGCAAATTGCGCTGCCTAAGTAAAGAACGATGTTGGCACAATGTATTATTTTTTTTCTAGACCAGGGCACTTCGTATCGAAGGAGTTGTCGTAGAAGCTTCGAAAAGGGCTCATTTGATTGGAAATTCAAAGGGCTAGTGCCCTTTTTAATAGTCGAAAGTGATTGGAGGGCAACTAACCCCCCTCTCACGCCCACCTTTTCCCCAAACACATCCAATCAAAATTTTGAGATAGACATTTTGTTCAATATGGTTCAAAGTTCTTGAAATTAGGTCTTTGCCAGCGTTGTCGTAGAATACTCAAAAAGGACTCATTCAATTGGGAATTGAGAGGGCTAGTGCCCTTATTAATAGTCAAAAGCGGTCGGAGGGCGAACCCCCATCCCCCCCCAAAAGCCCATCATTTCCCCAAACACTTCCGATCAACATTTTGATATAGCCATTTTGTTGAACGTAGTTGAAGGGTCAAGAAATTATGTGTTTGAGTATGACAACCCCCCACAGCCCTCAGGGCTAAGGTTGTAAGTTATGCCCTGGGGGAATATAATGTCTTACGGAAAGTTTTGTCGTAAAAACTTCAAAAAAGACTCTTTCGATTGGAATTTGAGAGGGCTATTCTCCTTTTTAATAGTCGAAAGTAATCGGAGGGAGAATCCCCCCCCGCCCATCATTTCCCCAAACATTTCCGATCAACATTTTGATACGGCCATTTTGTTCAACATAGCTGAAAAGTCTGGAAATTATGTCTTTGAGGATGACAACCCTCCCCACATAGCCCTCAGGACAAGGGTCGTAAGTTATGCCCTTGGGGCATATAACGTCTTTACTGAAAGTTTTGTCGTAGAAGCTTCAAAAAGGGCTCATTCGATTGGAAATTGAGAGGACTAGTGCCTTTTTTATTAGTCGAAAGTGATCAGAGGGCTAATGTCCCCCTTCACGCCAATCATTTCCGCAAACATTTTCAATCAAAATTTTGATACAGCCATTTTGTTAAGCCTATCAGAAAGGTCTGGAAATTATGTCTTTGAGGATAACAAATCCCCTGAGCCCTCAGGGCAAGGATTTTAAGTTATGCTCTGGGGACATATAGGGTTTTTATAGACAGTGTGGTCGTATAAACTTCGAAGGGGGCTCATTAGATTGGTAATCAGACGCTCTAGTGCTCTTTTTAAGAGTCAAAGTGATCAGCGGGCAGCTACCCTCTCCCATTTACACACACGTCATATTGTCCCAAAATGCGTCTAATAGAAATTTTGAGATAGTCATTCTATTCAAAATAGTCTAAATATCATATAACAAGGCTTTTGGGGTTGAAACAAACCCCAGAGATTAGGGGCAAGGGTTGTAAGTTAAGCCCAGGGGGTATTTAAGGTTTTATGGAAGGGATGGTTGTTTAATTTCAGAAGAGGCTCAGTCTTTCTCCCTGAAAAAGACTATGTCAATACAAAACGAACAGAAATTAATCAAAAAAACTTTTTGCACAAAATAAGTTTTTCAAAAAAAAAGTAAAGAACTCCATTAAACCAAAAATGGACAAAAATAGAATCAAATAATCTACCAAGCATACAGCTACCACAAATCAGTATCAATAAATAAATGAAACCCAAAACAAACAGAAATTAAAATAAGTCACACTTAAAACGAGCAAAAATTAATCTGAGTAGGGTTCTAAACCATAGGCTTTCTAAAAGCCAGAATTTACTTTGTACTTCACTGAAAAAAAATTCTTTTTATCGTTTTCACTTTTATAACTTTAAGAAATCAAAAATTAATTAAGATTTCAAGGAATAAATATCAGCATATGTATACTAAACTGACAATGCACATTTTTTTCAGTCAATTCATTTGAATTTTTTTCATTAAAGTACAAATTATATTCTGGCTTTTAGAAAGCATAGGGTTTAGAACCCTACTCAGGTTAATTTCTGCTCGTTTTGAGTTTGAATTATTTTAATTTCTGTTTGTTTTGGGTTATTTCTGTTTGCCTATCTAAATTACAATAAATAACCAAGTAAAACTCAAAACAAGCAGAAATTAACATGAGTAGGGCTGACAACCACCACATCTCAAGACCAGAACATAATTTGCAATTTACTGGAAACAAAATACATTTGAAATCTTTTAACTTTTTGACTTATAATAAATAAATATAATATTAAGACTTTAAAGACTAAATATAAGAATATTAAACTGACATTAAACGTTTTTTTTTTAATAAAGTGCAAATTATGTTCTGGTCTTGAAAAGACATGGGGATTGTGAGCCCAATCCTTTCAATTTTTGCACGTTTTGAGTTTGACTAGTTTATCTATTGTAATTTCTGTTCGTTTTGGGTTTCATTTATTTATTAATGGTGGTTTGTGGTAGTTCTACCCTTGGAAGATAGGAAAAATTAACTCGTAGAATTTGACAACGCTTTCGTCCGTAAGAACTTAAACAATAATAATGTGTTGGTTCCCAAAGCCAAGTATTCTTTCAAAGCAAAGTTACATCTTCTTAAACTTTATGGTGTCATATGATTTTAGCTTAATTTTGATGATTTTTCGTCTACATTTTTTCTTCTTTTTTTACTTTGGCGCCCGCTACTGCGAAAAAATCGCAGAAGTTCATATGAAAGTCTTTCAAACATAATGGATTTGCAATTTTTCGTTCTCAGTTTTTAAGATACTTGTGTGTGAATTCCTCTTTTTCACTTTCCTCTTTTTCAACGAAACTAAAAAAGAAACACAACTCAAACAAAATTCTCAAATTTGGAAAACCTCATTTTCCCCGGGGGGGGGGGGGCACCTAGAACCCAACCGTCATTTATATCAATTTTCATTCAACCTGTAGACGCCCTTTAATATCTAGATCCTGTTTTATAAAAAGAGTCTTTCCGTGTTACATTTCAATACAACCAAAATAGTAAAAATTTCGATTGCTACAAAATAGGACGTTACGAACCAATACTACCAGATTTGTTCCTAAGCTTGTTACCACATTAAATCAATTAATAATATTTCTACGTTATTCATATGCTCTCCAGGTCTCTTCAGCCGTTCAGCCTTCGGGTTTAGAATTAGGGACAGGGTGCTTTTTGAAAGCTTCTACCCGATTTTGATAGCATACTCCGATTCAAAATACCCTGCAATCTCTTTAGATACTGTGTTGATTTGCGTAACAAACATTTCTTTCTCTTTTAAAATAGGAGTTTGTATTTGGGGCTCAAGTGACACTAACTGTGTTCAATTCAAGCTTTACTCGTTTTAAGATTTATTTATTCATTTACATTAGTACCTGTTGTATGTTTTTTGCTATTATTGTTTATTTAATTTCAGTTCGATTTGGGTTTCATTTATTCTTTATTAGTAATTTCTGGTTGCTTTGAGCTTGAGTTATTGTAGGTTTCAATTTCTTCCGATCTTAAGTTTGATATGGCCTTTACTTTTCTTTAAAACACTTCTTTTTTGGAAAGTTTTTTTTTTTTTTTTTTATCAATCCCGGTAAAAAGCTTACCTTGCGCTTGCGTAGTAAGGACTTCCTTCCGATTCAAACATTTCCACGATTGGGTCTTTAATGGCCTTCTCTTCTTCAGGTGACAGGGTCTTTCCGTCTCTTTTGCGTTGGTCGGCAGTGATTTGAGATAAAACGCCGGCAGCTTGTTCGCCGCCCATGACTGAGATTCGAGCATTTGGCCACATGTACATAAATCGGGGGCTGAAAAAAAAGTTTTATCAAGAATTCATTTTATATAAGATAAAAGAAATAGAATATTGAACAAAATAAACAACTGAAACTTAATACATGTTGAAAACCAATAACTGAATAGTTCACCTTTTAGCCAAAGAGAACAACGTTTTTATAAATAGTATGTTCAAAAATTTTACACTTTAAAATATAGTATTATATTCAAAAACAAAACATAAAATAATATTTGTTACATTCCAATATGTTCTAAGTAATACTATATTATATTAAAAAAAAACGCAGCGTATACTTTTTTGAAACGGAGAAACGATATTTTATCCCTTTCCTCAAAACACAACATTTTATGGTTCATGCGAGACAAAACAGGGTACTTGTATGATATAAACCCTACCTAATGTTTTTATAATATGTTTCTTTGACGCTCAATCCTAATAAAATATACCAAAGTAACATAAAAATTTAATATTTTAGAAACAAATATGGGCTATATATTGGCACATTAGGGAGGTGGGGATAAAGTATAGCTTGTCTGCATGTCTAATGCGTTAGGTACAATTATTCTGCATATTATGTAGTAAGAATTGTTTTCTAACTTCGCACTGTCCAAACACTTTACACTCCCAAACACTCCCGTTGTTGTCTCTTAAGGGACTCAAGTCATCCGTTGTATGACATCACGTGATCGTTTTCAAATTAGTGAGTTGCTGGGAGTTACCTACATTACCGGTTATACAAAGTAAGATTATCATGTTTCCAGCTCGGCTGCAGCACTTCAAACTGTGTTGCCTTGCATAATAAAGATTTCACAGGAGAAAAACAGAGAAAATACGTTTCGGATTTTCGGCTGTTGTTATTCAGGTTTTCAAAAAAGGAAGCATTTTTTAGAGACCCAAGAAACGGGAAAAAACATGCTGAGTTTCCAAGATTTCCAAGATATTTCCAAGATAAGATCATGGGCCAAAACCTCCAAAAGCTTCAGCTTTCTTTACTCAGTTTTTTTTATCGCGAATTAAAAAAGGCGATTTTACGCATTGTTGAAAGACTGAAACTGCTAACTCTTTAATAATAGATTTGATCATATAAAAAATCTAAATAAATCTAATTCAAAAAATAGTTATAACACATATCACTAAATACATATAAATTTGGATATATACAAATTGTATATTATATAAATTATAAAAATAAAAATTAATTATCCGATTAATCAAAAATATTAACTAAAACTAATTAGAATTATGATTATAACCTGAATATATGATAAATTATATAAAAATAAATAAATTAAAATAAAAATTTATATAAGCTTGTAAATTTATTTATTATATGCACATATAAATTCAATAAAGGAGAAGATACTGGACGAATCAACTGAGCTTGCTTGATTCGAGAGGATGAGCTAAATATTTCACAAGGCGAGATAGAAAGACATAAGAAAAGGTTCCACACAAAAAAGGAGTAATTGGCACAAGAAGCTGGAAACTAAAAATGTATTCTCCCAATTTTTATCACCATTCCCAGAGAAAGCACTTTGTATACACATGTATACCCTGATATGGGTCGATGAGAACTCTCCCTAAGAATTAGAAAAATATGAAAATACTGGCAATAGAATGCGCTTTTCAAATTTGGTGACTTATTTGGTATCAGCAACCGAAAACTTCACACAAAAGATAACGCAGGGAGCCTAAAAACATACTTTTCCCTACACAGAACAACAGTCCTGACCCTCCCCCCTCTCCTTAAAGTTCAGACATGTGTGCACCCATATCCTCTGAGACTGGTGTAAAATATACTTCTCCCCCGATCCGATTGGAGCAATTCAAATACCGGCCTTAAAATGCACTTTCGAGTTCTGATATCATAATTGACACCAGAAACCATAAGTTCAACATAAAAACGACGCAGTTAAAAATGTAAAACAAAAAAAAAATCAAAATATGACGTCGGTTATATTTCTCAATGGAAAAATTAATCTACTATGCAATAGGATGAAAATTTAAAGTTCTATGTCAGTAAAAATTATTCACCATTTTCAAGAATTATTTCAAGTCGAAATCCAGTTCTGGGTCAACACAGTTGCCTAACGCTATATGGCGTTGCCGATTTCTCTTCTCGGCATTAACACAAGTCTCCACTCAAGTCTACCACAATCTACCTTACCCTGTAAAAGCTGGTACAAACCAGTGGATTTCCTCCTATTCAGCAGTTCTTGTACCCCCCCCCTTCCCCCGTGAGTCCCCCTGTTATCTTTACCACGTGGGTCACATACATAAAACCATCTTTGAACAGAAAATACCTCAAATTGAAAGAAAAGTTTGAGTAAACAACAGAAATTCGGAAAGAAAGACCTATAAATTTTATTGCATTTGGATTACATCACAATATAAACAAACAAGAAAATCTCTTGAGCAAAATCACAAAAAAAAACGGAAAAAACAATTAATTCAAGAAAATAAAACATCTTTCCTCTGAAAAAAAAACATACATAAGAATTAAAAGAAGCTTCATCGTTTTTGTGCAAACGTCTTTCATCATTCTGCTCTGATCAGCGGTCTGAGAACAATGATGAGTAGATCATCAAAGTTCTCTCATCATTGTTCTATATGGCAAAACAGTGACAGTCTTCACACTTTTTGCTAACATCAGTGAGCTGTAAGATCTTAGAAGAAAGATGAGTTAAAAACGATAATCTTTGCAGAAAGATGTATGATCTTAGATGTAAGATCTTAGTGCTAAAAAACGGGCCTAGTGTGAATAAAGTATAAGAGTGTGAAAAGGGTAATCCTAATGTTTGACCATACGATCTAACAAGTCCCATGTCGTTGACCATCAAAACCTGTTTTTGCTGGATTATAAAAGTCCCACGGAACCAAAACAAGTCATGCGAGCTTAAATCATCTTCATAAGTAAATATTGGAGTAAGATCAATTGGGACTATAAGATTAACTCAAAAATATAAAAAATTCCAAAAGACATAATAAAGGTAAAAGAAGTGTGAATAAAGCATAAGAGTGTGAGAAGGGTAATCGTAAAATAAGTGATCGAAACCTGTAGGCCCTTCCACACATTCCATAATTTCCAGCACCGTAGGATCCGCCTATTACAACAGTCAATTTAGGAACCTGCGCGCAAGCAACTGCAGTTACCATTTTCGCACCATGTTTAGCAATCCCTCCGGCTTCAGCTTCTCTTCCTACCATGAACCCTAGAATTAAAACAAGTTATTAATAAAAGTCGTGGTTATACCGCTGCTATACAACTAAGGCAAGCTTTCCAAAGCATTTTATGGGCTGACCAAATTGAGTCGATGCTCTAACCCAAAAGGCCCACTGCCTCCAAAACAAGGCATACTAGGCAGAGACGAGGTTACCATAAATAGTTAAAATTCTAAAACATTTCAAAAGGGAAAAAGTCTGTCTAAACCAGCACAACTAGAATTTTCGACCCTCAACAAAAATAAAAACAGAATTCAAACACATTATTAATGATATAAGTTTTTTTACGCTGCTTAAGTTTTCCCTTTAATGCATGATACGCAGAGTCAGGGTTGTCATCAACACTTCGGACTAACAGGGCCCCAAAAGGTTTAACCATTCTAAAACATGTCAAAAGGAAAAAGTCCGCCTAAACCAGTATGACGGCAGGACTTGACAAATTTCAACTCCTAACTAAAATAAAATAGAATTTAAATAAATTATTACTGATAAAATTTTTTTAGGAAAGAACAGGCCTGCCATCAAAAAATAAAGTCAGCTTAATAATAATTCTAAAACATGTCAAAGGCGAAAAAATCTGCCTAAATCAGTTTGGCAGCAGGACACGAGCCTTCAACTGAAAGTTTGAAATGTAGGCGTAAAAATATACTATTTTAAACTTTAGCCTTTCTAGAAATAAGTTTCACAAGAATGGGTCAAGTAGTGGCATAGCTAAAAAAAACAAGAAGAACAGGCAAATTATATATGTAGATTTTTGCAATAAATAATAAAAAGGTTGCAACACTGGTACCAAGATTTCCCGCAAATCAATATACTTGAATCGCATGCAAAGATAGTTGGACCTTAAAAGTTTCAATATGATATTGCTCCTCCAAAAGCCTGGGCTAGAGCGATATCAGTCTTAAAATATAACTTTTCTATAATACAAGGACAATATAGTAGCCATTTCGGATGATTGTTAACGCTCAGAAAGTAAATATAACTTTGCATTCGAAATTATGTGCCAAACAAAATATGATATTATACTTCTAGATGTGGTAATACTTCGGATTTCAAAAATGTCAGCACTTAAACAGATCCCATTACTTTTTATTGCATCGTCTTTTCGAAATCCAAGACCTCCAAAACCAAAGTTTAAACATTGAAAACAGTCACAGAATCCTCATTTTACCGAAACCAAAGTTCAACCAGGACTGATAGACAAAATGACGAAACGCAACGAGGCAATTCATTCAAGTGAAATAAAAATAATTAAGAACACATTTTCAATGCTATTCTTGCCTTTTTGGCAGCTAATCTCAAATGTCTTTTAGTAACAGGATCAATAGTATTAACTACTGGTTTTGTAATATAATTTTTCAAGTCGTTTTTAATTAAATTTGTGTATAAAGCATTGACTAAATACTCCCCCAAACCCCTATTTAAAGAAATATTATCACTTATTTTGAGTTTAATTTAAATTGCTTTTAAAACAACATGTTTTATACCTGGAGTATTTAAAAAAAAGTATTGTACGGCTGGGGTTATCAAAAACAAGGCTTCTTAAAGCAGAATCAAAAGAATTATGAGCACTATTAGAATTCAAATCCTTGGTTATGTGATCTTTATGTTGTTGTAGACGTTTTTCTAAATTTTGGCGGTAACTGGGGTTTTATCTTTACCAGAAGTTAGGAAATTCGTGATTTTGAAATTACTAGTAAATACTGCATACAGATTATTTTGTGTGTATATTTTTTTTTAATTTGTAGTGGTTTTCGGAATATATGGAAGATAGACGATATTTGAGGGCTTATCAGGAGCCTCACATGGTAAAAGATCTTTGATTTATGAGTGGCCTTTTAGCCTACGACTAATTGACTGACTTATATCCCATCCGGCCTTTGTGGCTGTATTGGGGCTTCTTCTCTTCTCACTAGCCAGCGGAGTTGCTGACTTCTAATTCGGTCCATGATAGTGTATGAGCAGTGGAGGAGTTTACGGAGGTCTTTATTGGATACTCGGTCGATGTAGATGATCCCAGCTATGTGACGGAGACACTCAATGATTTTGATAGTAATCTACCTTTCCAAATTGATGATAGGCTCTTGAAAATGCTGGTTGCAAGGTCAAGTCTACACCTAATCGATTTTGAGCAATCGTTGTTAGAGGTTAAAAGACTGCCGAGGTAGACAAAGGATTCTGCATTTTCAATTTACTCTCCTTTTATGGTTAGCTGTATGGCTCTGGGTGCAGAGTCTCTGGATACCCGAATGACTTTCGTTTTTGTTGTGTTGACAACCATCCAAAGGGCTTCGGTTGCTGACACTATCTCGTTTGTGTCTGTTTGGAGGAGATGTTCATGACTGTTAATTTTCATGATGTCGTCTGCGTACGCTAATTTTTCGACAAGTTTCCCTCCAATGGATGCACCGTCTGTGGTTTTAGCAAGTGATAAAGCTGCGTTTAGAAACAGATTAAATAGATGAGTAGATAGGAGGCAACCCTGAAGAACACCTGCTGACGTCTGGAACTCTTCTGTCACTCCCTCAGGCGTCTGAACCTGGCTACAGAAGTTCAAATACATATCTTAGATCAACGTTACCATGTTTTTGGGGACTCCATAATGCAGAAGTATGTGCCAAAGCCCGTTGCGCCATATTAAATCAAAGGCCTGTTTAAAGTCAATAAAAAGTAATGCAATTCTTTCGCAATTTCTATGTTTTTCTCCATCAGTTGCCGGGTGGAAAATATATGATCTATAGTAGATCGATCTATTCGGAAGCCGGCCTGATATTCCTCTAAAGTGAGGTCTGTCAGGGATTTGAGTCGGTCAAGTAGGATTTTCGTGAGGATCTTTGCCGGTTGGCTTGTCATGCTAATTGGTCTGTAGTTATTACAGTCCCCTTTTTCACCCTAATTGTAAAGGGGGATAATCATGGCTTTCGCCCTGGATCTGGGGAAGTGGCCTGTTTCCCAGATGCCTACTGTGACTTTATGATAGATGTCTACCAGTTCTTCTGGGTCCGACTTAATTAGCTCTGACTGTATGCCATCTGGGCCTGGAGCTTTATTTGTTTCCAGGGATTGTATAGCAGCCACTACCTCTTCTCGTAATGGTGGTGGACTTGGATCTACTGAGTACTCCGGTAGTTGAAAAGACATTAAGATAGATGGGTCAGGGGTATTGTGGGGTTCAGTTTCTGGCAAAAGTGTTCCTTCCAGCGTTCCCGTCTCTCCTCAGAATCTGCGATAAGTTGCCGATGTTTATCTAACAGGGTTGTTGCTGCCGCGGGTTTCTTTTTCGACACTTCCCGTACTTTTTTGTGCATGTAGTGGCTGTCATTTTTTTAAGGCGGCTTCGCATTCATGGCACTTGTCGTTGACGTATTGGTACAGAGCCTGCCATATTTTTTTCTCTTTTAGACGTTTTAATCTCTTGCATTCATCCTGGCTTTGTCGGTCTTGTTTGTTGGCGTGAATACGTTTTTCAGCACAGATATCGATGATTTCGGGTCTGATGCATGGTTTATCCGAGCGGGAATGTACTCCTAAGATTTCATTAGCCGTTTCTCTGATGATTGAGGCGCTTTCATCAACCAGACGGTCGACTTCCTCAGTGGTTGGGATTCCCGAGAGTTGGATGCTTGACAGCTTATTTGAGAGAGCAGTTTTATATTTGTTTCTTGTTTCGATGTTTTTAAGGAGATCGACACGGTATTTTGGGTAGCTTTTCTTGGATGGTTGGGGTTTTCGGAGGCACATACGGAGTTCTGACATGACTAGAACATGGTCTGAGTCAAAATCACCACCGGCCAAAGATACTGTATTCAGCACTGACGACTTCCAACGCTTGCGGACCAGTATGAGGTCAATCATATTTGAGGTTCGGCCGTCTGGGGATCTCCATGTGACCTTTCTGTGTTCTCTATGTCGAAATATTGTGTTGATAATGAAAAGCTCATTATCACGACAAAAATCTATGAGCATTTCCCCCTAAGGTTTTGTCTCCTATGTCAGAAACAGAACATCCTTCTTGGGCACCTGGTCTATGGTGTGTTGAAGCTGGGCCTAGAAGTCCTCTGCATCTTGGTCACTCCGGGAAGAGTCGGGGGCATAAACTTGGATGATGGAAATGTTAGCGATGGAACCTTTAAATCGGGGGGTAATGATACGCTCTGACAGTGGATTTATGGCAAGTAGAGACTTTTCAGCACGTTTTGAGAGTAGAAAGCCAACACCTTGACGGTGAACACCGTCGCTTCGTCCTGAGGTGATGAGGGTGTTCCCGTTTATGGTTTCTATTCCATTTAGAGGAAGGTGAGTGTCTGATATCCAATAATATCCCAATGGTAGCGGTCGATTTCATTTAAAATTAATTCCTTTTTTCCCGGTTTAGCAAGTGTTCGTATGTTTAACGTTCCAAGTGAAAGTGATGTCTTTGGGGTGAATATTGGTATCTTCTCTGACTGGAGAGTCGTCAAATCGGTTAAATAATCGTCGGTTGCTCCGGACACGGTATATAAAACATTATAATTATCATCATCATCGTTATTATCATCAATAATATTATCATTTCTATCATGATTCAGTCATGATTCATTCCCCGAACGAGTAACACCTTAGGCGCTCCGTGCCTGCGGTAGTTTTGGCTTAAGAGTGAAATAGCTTGTGAGATTAATGTTTTGAATTGATGAAAGAAAATTTTTTGGTGTGTGATTATTGCTTTGAACTGAAGAATTGCATGGAGTAAAAGAGGATTGGATTTGAGTCATTATAAACAGAGCCTTTGATTACCGACGTTGGAAAAGGTGTTTGCCGTGCCAAACGGCTAAAAGCACTGCACGCTAGCAACATCGTGGATAAATAATCGTTGCCGGCTGAGGCAAGACTATTTGTCCATTTTTTTAATTGCTGCTTATTCATGGGGCGAAATAAAAGAAACCGTAAAGAAGTCTCATTCGAAGAGGATCAAAATGATTATTCGTCATCTTCACCTAAGGAGGGAGAAACTTTGTCAATTTCGACGCTGGCTCGGAGCTTTTCTGAAATTCTAACTATAGTGAAAGACAATGGAAAAAAGCTTGACGGTATCACGGACCAGTTCAAATCTCTGGAAACCCGGGTCAAATCGCTTGAGGAAGCGCTATCTGGCCAATCGCAGCAATTTTCGACGATCCAGACCCATGTGGCGGCTACTGAGAATGAAATAATAAATGTAAAATCACAGATTAGTGTTGTTACAGCTGAGTCAGTGTTTCTCCGTGAAGAAAATAATCAGTTGAAAAATCGGTTAATGCATTGCGAGTATAGAATGAATGAGAAAAATATAGTGGTTTGGAATGTACCTTGCGATAATAAAGAGGAAGCTAAAGCGATTTTCAAAACTGTTTGTGAAGAAGGACTAGGTGTAAACGAGACCCCAGAATTTGCTGTTACAGAAGTAAAAAAAGAGCGTAGATATTTTAAAGTTACTGTTCGGTCTAAAGAAGAAAAAATAACGATTCTGAAACAGAGTAAAAAACTTAAAGGAAAGACTGTTTGCGGTCATAAAGATATTTATCTTAGTGATGATGCTCCGACGGCAGTGAGAGATATTAGAAAACGGCTGATTGAAAAAAGATCAAAGCTTGCTGATTGTGGTATTCAAGCATGGGTAACAAAATCGGTTCCACCTCTCCTTTGTTTTGATCGGCCAAATGGCCTGCGTGTTTCTTTCTCCGTGAATGACGTGATTCCTGAATTGTCAGTGCCGATAAATCCTCGAGGTGGGCCTATGCAATGCTAGGCGGGTTGTCATATTTATATTTATATTAATTATTTTAGTTTAATATGGTTTTGAGTTATTATTTTGTTGTGCTTTTACTTCTTTGTTTTTTTTTGTGATAGCATATTGGTATGAAGTAATGTTGTCTCGTGTTTTTTTATCTTCTTTTTTTAAAAAAAGATGTTGTGGATGGAATAATGTAAAAAAAAACAAAATGAGGAAAAGTATTAATGGTGTATAATGTATAGCGCGGTGCGGAGCGTACCGGGTTGTGATTGGAGTTCTTATGGATTGGTCTTGGCTTTCAGTGATACTAGGCCTGGAAACAGTAGTAGTGTTTTTTGGTTTTGATGAAGATATTTATGTTTCTAAATTAAAAGTTGCGCAGATTAGTCGTACTGAGGGAAAACGACTTGGAATGGAGATTACTTTTTTTTTGTTTTGTTTTTTTAATTGTCATTTTTTATTATGGTTTGCTGGTCTTTTGGGGCATGGTGTGGTTTCTCTTAACGTGGGGTTAATATTTGATAATGGATAGAGATAAACGTGAAATTCCATCATCAAGGTTAAAAGAATTTGAGCGGAATTCTCTTTCATTTCAGTCAATTTTTCAAACTATTGTAGCTGGTGATGATGAAGATACTTCTAGTAATTTTGATATCCCAAAAAATCAATATATATTTATGAATGAGCTGGTAAGAAAAAATGTAAATACAAGTAGGATGTCGTTTTGGAATTGCCGGGGTTGGAGGACTGCGCAGGATGTGATTGAAACTTTTTTGTCGGATTCAGATACAGATATATTAGGCCTATGTGAAACTTTTTTAGATGATTTTTCAATTGAAAATATACATGTAAAAGATTACCAATTTTTTCACATCGATCGGAAAAGACAAAAACAAGGGGGTCTAGGTGTTTTGATTAAAAATTGCATACCAGCACGTATAAGGATTGATTTTTTGCCAATGAATATTGAAATGATTTTTGAATCTTGTGTAGTTGAATGCTCTTTTCCAAATAATCGGAAGCTTTTAATTGCAGTTATTTACCGTACTCCGTCATCCAGCCAGATAGAATTTAAAAATCATTTTGAAAGTATGTTGGATAAATTAGCTAGTCTTAATACTCCTTATTTAGTTATGGGTGATTTTAATATTGATTTAATGAAACTCCTATCTGCAGATCAGAATAGAATAGATAGAAATATTTTGCAGTTTTTGGAGGGCCCACTATCTTATGGACTAAACCCCGTATATTTTGTGCCCTCTAGAATAGCTGATACATCATTTTCACTTATTGATAATATTTTTTCACCTTATAGTGCTGTTAATACATTTATTATTCCTGATGATTCATCTGACCACTGTATAATTATGTCTGATTTTCTTATAAATTTTCCGCATAATAAAAAAAATCAAACCAAGCGTAGAGATTTTTCACATAAAAATGTGTTAAGGTTAAAAGAAGGGCTTGGTGATGTTGATTGGAGTCCTGTAATTGATGAGAAGGATCCGAACCAATCATTAGATAAATTTTATTATATTATGAATGAAAAGCTTGATCTTTTTTGCCCATATAAAAGCCCGAGAGGAAAGAAACTTACCCCAAAAAAACCATGGATAAATGAATCACTTTTGAGATCTATTAATGAGAAAAATCGTTTATATAAAATTAGAATAAAATATCCCACGGAAATAAATATAACGCGTTTTAAAAATTATAAGAATATGCTGGTAAGGATCCTTAGAGTAAGTGAAAGACTTTATTATGAAAATTCTTTTCGAAATTCAGATTCCCCTAGAAAAACTTGGAGTTTGATTAAAGATAAAATTGGAAGAAATAAAAAGTTGTTACACCCTGAAGTGTTATTTGATATTAATGGTAAAGAATTTAGAGGACCACAACCTGTTGCTAAGAAGTTTAGTGAATATTTTGCTAGTATTGGATCATCTGTTGTTTCAGGAGAAGTTGACCTTTCTTCCCCAAGGTCGCATAAAAAATATCTACCGCCCACTGAAGATACGAGCATATTTATGGCCCCGGTTACTTTTGCAGAATTTCAAAAGGTCATTAAGAATTTAAAAAATGGTAATTCATTGGGATATGATGAACTTTCAACTAATTTGCTAAAAAATATTGCAGGTGAAATTTTTGAACCATTGCTTCATATTTTAAATTTATGTATTTTCTCAGGTACATTTCCTAAAAGATGGAAAATTGCACGTGTAATACCATTGCATAAAAAAGGAGATAAATCTGATACAAATAATTATCGTCCTATTGCAATTTTATCACCATTGTCTAAAGTATTGGAAAAAATTTTAAAAGGAAGGATTACTAATTATCTAGATAAAATAAATTTTTTTACCAAACATCAGTTTGGATTTAGGGCAGGCCATTCGACGGAACAAGCAGTTGCAGCTCTTGTATTAGAAATAAATGACTGCTTAGATAGTAATTATCATGTATCTACTGTTTTTTATGATGTTAAAAAAGCATTTGACACTTTAAACCATGAAATTCTTTTTGATAAAATGGAAAATTCCGGTATAAGAGGGAAAGGACTAGAAATAATAAGATCATACCTTTATTGACGTAAAATCGTGGTAGATGTTGATGGACATTTGTCTAGTTTAAATGATCTTGAAGATATTGGTGTCCCACAAGGATCGGTATTAGGTCCGCTTTTATTTTTGATGTATATTAATGATCTCCCACGATGTTTGCAGGGAAATAATGGTCTTGCAATTTTATTTGCAGATGACACAGCTGTTTCTGTTAAAGCGAAGGATTCATCTACATTGATTCAAAATCTGTTTAACACTGTTAGTTCAGTTAATCGATGGTTTGTATCTAATTATTTAGTACCGAATTTTAAGAAGACCGAATTTATGGTTTTTGGTCATTCAAAACGTGCTACTAAAAAATTTCATGTCAGGAGCTTCAAGTTGGTGAGCATAAAATACGTCGAGTTCAATCATATCGTTATTTAGGAGTTTTTATTGATCCCCTTTTGTCATTTCAAACTCATATTGATCATTTAAGGGTGAAACTTTCGCAAAATATTGGGTCTATGTATCGTTTGCAACATGTTTTTCCATTTTCAATTTTAAAAATAATTTATCATTCTTTGATTGCTCCTTATTTAAATTATTGCACAATTATTTATTTAAATACTTTTTGGACGCATATAAAACCCCTACAGATCCTTCAAAATAAAGCAGTGAGAATACTTGGAAATTTTTTACATCGTCCATCAAAACTTAGAGATGCATCGGAAACTGAAACATTATTTCCTTTCTTGAATTTATTAGATCTGAAACATATAAGAGAACTTAATATATCAATATGGCATTTTAAAATACAAGATCCTAGTAGTTATTTTTATGAAAAATCTCTGTTGATTCTGCCCCCTCCTTCGGCTCTTAGGTGTTCTGGAACATATCGAATTCCCTTTGTTAATTGTGAAAGATCTAGATTTTCAATTAGATACCAAATACCATTTATTTCAAATAAATATAGGCTGAAAGATAGAATTCTAATTGAGTCATTTCGGCAAATATCAGTTCTAAGGAAGAAAATATTAAAATTATGTATTGACCTGTGATGGTGGAATAGAAATTTTTTTATTATTATTATTATTTTTTTTGTTTATATTTGTTACCCATGTTGGGATAGCCTTCCATGCCCCACTTGTCCAGCGTTTGTTTTCTTTATGTTTGTTATGTTTTTTGTTTTTTTCTTTAACCAGGTTTTTTTTCTTTCTCTCTTTTGTTATGATGAGAAAATGTTTTTTTTGTTTTTTTTTTATTTTTTTTTTTTTTTTTTTTTTTTTTTTTTTTTTTTTTTTTTTTTTTTTTTTTTTTTTATTATTAATACCCAATTTTACGAGCTTTGCTCTCTGTTGGGGGTATATGTTTTTTTGTTATGTTGATTTATTCAAATAAAATCTTCATCATCTACTATTTATAACTCTAGATATCAGACCGTCGATTGCCCCGGACGCGGTAGCACAGGTTCTTATTCTATTTTTTGCCATTTCATATAAAAGAGAAGAAGTTACGTGGCATTTTTGTCAGGATAGCGGTATGCCATTCCTCTCTATCCTTAGCAGAGGCCATTGTCCATGGTTCTGGATCGTCTGCCCTTCACAGTTGTCCCTCTAGAAAGGGATCCTCCCGTTCGGTGTTCTGCAACACCGAGCAATTTGACCCATTACTGGGGGAGGGTTTGTAACCACCGGGAGGTGTCCACACGCCGGTGGTCCCTATACGGTGTACATCTTCGGGCCCTTCCCTATTATTAATAAAAAGAATGGGATAACCGTTTCCAAAAAGTATGTCTTTGATCAAGTTTAGTTCTGGTATGATGTGGGATTCAGAGCCAATGTTAAGGGCACATCGACGAGAGAAATTACAACAGCTTTTTTAACTTGTGGGAGGTGATTTGATTTAAAATGAAGATATCTATTGTTTTGTGTTGGTTTTCTGTAAATAGTAAACTCAATTTTATCAATGCTACGAATAATTAACACGTCTAGGAATGGTATTTTATTTGCAATTTCAAGAGTAAACTGTAAATTTCTGTCACATGTATTAAGGTTATATAAAATCCCCTAGGTTCATTTTCCCCATAATTCCAAAGTGATGTTAAGTCATCCATGTAACGTTCCCAATATGTACATAAAAAATGAATCTAAAGCCCAATTTGCAGGTGTTCTACATAGATATTCGCCAGTAAACCTGATAGAGGTGCGCCCATGGGCAGAACCATGACCGTATCCTGAACTTTTTCGGGGGGGGGAGGGTGTTTTTCATAAGGATTTTTTTTTTTGGGGGGGGGGGAGTCCACAAAAAAAAACCTCAAAAAACGCATAAAAATTTGTTTATATGAATTTTATTTCGTTTTTACGAGTCAGACGAACATTTCGGGGGGAGGGGGTTCAAACCCCCTAACCCCCCTGGATACGGCCTTGGGCAGAGTCTATATTCGCTGATAAAAAGATATTTTTCAAGATTTATTTTATTTCTTTATTTTAGTTAAATCGGATGCCATTTTGGGTGACAATCCCGGATAGGAACTATTCCTGTCTCCTGATTCAGAAACTAATATCAAACTTGATCCAGAGAAAACTAGGTTTCAATCAGATACCCCACTCCTACCTCCTTCTTCAGCTAAGCCCTTTATTGTCTCTTACTGGAGTACGAAATAAGGTACGGTTATACTGAATCAGCCCTCAGAAATAAAAAAAAGCATAGTACGGTCTTTCTCTACTCAATTACAATTGTCACGAAAAATTTGTCAGAATATTTATGCCTTTTTTTGGAAGGTTGTAGAATTTTCCTTAAGCAGCAATTATTTTATATTTTATTCAATTTTTACAAGACAGTCATATTTTCTATCTTTTCTATATGTTTCGTAGGCTATATATCATTCTATGTTTGAATATTTCTTTATTCATATGATTCCAAACGCTTTATTTTGAGATCACCGCACATCATAACGTGTTTGGAATGCTCAAAATCAGTTATTTGGGCCCCTATTATCACTAGCCTTGTTAGATGCCTTGTGGCTATTTGTCTACTTGTATATTGTAATGCTTTGCCAATATTATCTGGCAATATGGCCACTTGGCTGCTTTTATTGTAATTTCTTCTTTAGGCTTTTTTTACTCCAATAAAAAATAAACATTATATAAAAAACAGTGTTTAGTGAATGCTGAGATGCGCCCTATATTTTTATTCCAGATTTTTTGGTTACTGTACATATAGGCGAAATTTCATTAAAATTCAGTAAATAGCCTACAAAATATACAGGCTAAAAGTTCGATGAAATATTTATTGATAGCTGATATTCTTTTTTCCTACCGGGGTATATTGGTTTTCTAAATATTTTCTTTTAATGAAAATGTTTCTATAAGTTAGTTTACAATCAGCTTGGTTGACCAGGAATACAAGTACCTGTTTGACCAGGAAATGCTTAAGAAATATGACATATATTATGGCATTCTCATTCGGTTTTGTCTTTCTTCTCATCATATTTTTTCTCTCTTCATTTTTTTTTCGTATGCATTGAAGGGCCAGTGTGGTCACAGAACGTACGTAAATGCTAAAGCCACGTTTAGAATAATTAGATAAATAATTAGAATAATTATTTCACAGTTAAGAAAAAGTCTGGAAGAATAGGAAGTTAAGTCTGGAAACCAAGATTAGAATATTAGAAGCTAAAGTGATGACAGTGGTCAAATATGGCTCTGAAGCATGGACGCTCCCAAAAGTGGATGACGATTTGCTAGATGTTTTCCATAGAAATTGCTTAAGGATTGTTCTGCGTACCGGGCTGACTGACCGTATTTCAAACAATAGGCTATACGAAAAATGTGGTTCAATACCACTCTCTAGGGCTATAATGAAAGAAAGGTTGAGGTGGCTAGGGCACGTTGTGCGGATGAAGGATGACAGATTGCCGAAGATTGTTCTTTTCGGCCAACCATCTAGGGCTAAACGGAAAGCAGGTCGTCCCCGTCTGGGGTGGGAGGACGTCATAAAGAAAGATTTAAAGGAAATGGGAACTTCGTGGGCGGGTGTAAAAAGGGAGGCTGTAAAAAGGGCGGAGGAGGAGCGTGCGTAGCTGTGTTGGCCTCAGGCGGCTTAGTGCTGCGGTGAGTTGTTATTACTAGTAGTAGTAGCATAATATTTGATAAATAATTAATTAGATAAGTATTTATTAAATAATAAATGTTAGATAAATAATTATAAATAATTAGAAAAATTAGATAATAACAAATGCCACAGAAGCAACGATGACTTGCCACAACACACCTCCAATCAAAGGTTTTTTTCGGAGGGGGGGGATTACCGCTGAAAATTGTGGCGATAACCCTCTCTCTCTCACTCCCTGCATCTATGATTGTCCAAACTCTCTTTTACATAACTAGTTTACAGGGTGGTCATTACTTACAATAAAATTATTTCATTTAAATTAAAAATTAAATAATTAAACTTAAACAATTAAATTAAAATTAAAATTAAATAATTATTTCAACTCAAACATGTTTCAATTCGAAAAACAAAGCTAAACATATTACCTGTAATATTTTGAAGGAAAACTAGTGGAATTTTTCGTTGGCAGCAGAGTTCTACAAAATGAGCACCCTAAAAGAAAGCATGTTTAATAAAAAGTTTAATATTTAAAAAAGTTTAATAAAAAGGAAAAGTTTAATATTTTGAGGCTGTCAGGAACAGATGTAATCTCATACTAATAAAATCAACACAGAAAACCATAAGCAGATTACACTGTACCGACGAGGGCGCTCCCTAGACTCTTCTGCTGTTATAGTAGACTGAAAATATAACTATATCTCTTTAGTTATTTATGATTCTTAACGATTTTCTAATGGTAAAGGAAATCTGTTAAATAATTTCAGAGGTACAACCTAGCCCAGATTACGGCCATAATCTATACGACCTGGTCTGAATTACGGCCGTAATCTATACGTCCTGGGTCGGATTGGAAACGCAATTTATATGTCCTGAACATATAGCCTGGGCCGGCTAAAACTTGGAGGCCTGTGATTTAACGAAATGAAACTTTAGAGCTTAATTGGATAGAAATTAAGCATCAATTCAGAGAGTCACACTTTAAGACAGAAAGAGCGTCCCATCACAGAACAACAGAGAGTTAACGGGTAAAAATTTTCCCAGAATAAAAAAAAAATTATATTTTTAGTGTATTAAAGTTCTCGGAAAAGAGTTAATCAGGCTTTCGAAGTCAAAATTATTTATTTTTTTTTTATTTTTTTAGATGTCATTCAGATTTATTTAGGTTGCATTGACCCGGTTTCAATAAGGCGTGCTATTTTCTCTCCAGAAAAAAAAGCTTCACAAATGTTAACCAATGGAATTAAAGCACACTATTTAACATTGAAGTATAAAAATTCCTTTTGGTTCCCTATACGCCTCTGTATCTATTTGCACATTAAAAATCCAATCATAACTCTATTTATTTTAATGTTTCGAAAAAGTTTTTCGCAACAATAAAACTATATTGAACATTGATTTCTAAGGCCAGGGTTAGGATTATGACCCTGCAGAGTACCTAGATTAATGATATTTAGAGGATACTTTCTTACCATAGGATCAGAAAGACAAAAATTTCTGAGATTTGTAATTTCCGTGAATCGCATCAATGAGAAATTTTAATTTCTATTATATTCACATAGGGGCGTCACTTCTATGATAGTTGTTGTTGATGTTGGTAATTTTAATTACCATTATATTCACATAGGGTTGTCTCTTAAATGATAGTTGATGTTGTTGGTAATTTTAATTACCATTATATTCACATAATATTGTCTCTTCCACGATAGCTGCTGTTGTTTAGAAAAATCTAAACGACAATTTACATGGCTGATGCTCTTGCCTAGGAAAAATTACTTAGTTGCTTGATAAAGTCTAACTGTTTCAACTCAATAAATTACTAAACAAAGAACTAAATTTAACAAAGTTGACAAATAAATTACCATGGCAAGGGGGTATTGCATATTTGTTTAGTTTCTTATCGTTTCTTTCGTATTTTACCATACCTCAAATTACTTATTATTTTTCTCATTTCATTTTTTTCGCTACTAACCTTATTTTCTTACTTTTTCTTATTATTTTCCTGTGTTGTTTATTATTTGATATGACAAGACTCTAGCTTAATGCCTTTCATAATTTAGAAGACATCTAGATCAGGAGTTCTAGAATAAGAGTTCTCAAGATCAAGAGTTCTCAAGAGTACTCAAATAGTTCTAGATTAAGACTCATTTAGAGTAACTTGAGTTGAAGCGAGGAAGCACCTCTCATATTAAAAACTACCGCCGAAAAACGTAGATTGGACGCTTAATAAGATTTCAACGCTTCAAAAATATAACGAACAAGGACCACTTAGAATAAATTCAGTTGAAAAGGGAACGTACTCACCATATTAAAAACAATTGCCAAATAATTTAGACTGGACGCTTAATAAGATACAGAAGTACTTTGAAGCCTTTAATCCAAAAAATCCAAATTTTTAATTCAAAATAAAAAAAATAAAAAAATTGTTAAAATCAAAACCTTTAATCCCCAAAAAATCAAAACAAATAAAAAAATCAAAATAAAAAAATAAAAAAGCTTCAAAAATAGTTCTGAATCAACTGAATGCTACTGAAAGGGTTCTTCAGAGATAGTCAAAGTTGAAACAGGAGCGCACCCAAGAAATTAAAAAAAATGAAAAAAAGAGAAAACCGAATCACGTAGGTTCGACAGTTAATAAATACACTTCACAACTTAGAAAAGGCTCCAGAAGCTTCAAAATGTATTCTAGATCAAGAGCTCATCCCCATCACCGGGACACAATATCCCCAGTAAACTGGTATCCCCAGTACACAGTATCCCCAGTAAACTGGGGAGCACATCCCCAGTTTAATAACAGTTGCAGCATAACGTGGTTACAAACGCTTCAGAACAGACTTCTTTTAGTTCCATGAAGTATTTAGGCTATTAAATGAGGGGGTGGGGGCTCGAGATCTGCTTTCCCTCCCTCCGGGATTCAAAATTTTCCCAAATTTCTTGATACTTCTTATTCAAATTATGAATAAATTTGCTTTTTATCACAAAAAATTCTATGTTTTTCTATAGTTGTCAAAGAATAAGAAGCAAAGCTGAAAAATATCTTTAATGGATTCTGAAAAATACAGAAAGTAAATAAAAATACCAAATAGATGCATACTAAAGAGTTTGCAAAATAACATTTGCAATCCAATTTTGTATGCAAGATTCATACTATCCTGCAAAATAATTCATAGATTCATGAAAATAGCTGTTCACGTTAGTGAGCAGTAAATAAAAAGCCTCCTTCATCTATAGTAACTACCTACAAACTGAAATCTCGAGAAAACCTCGAGACCTCATAAGGCCTCACAAGAAAATGACATCACAAGATGATAATTAGTTACTGATTTTGATATTCTAGCCTGATCAGGAGATTTGATCGTCAAAGATATTCAGAACAAGCACATGTTGAATCCCGTTTCAGTGCCCCCCCCCCCCCCATCATTGTTATTTGAACGATGAGATGGACGATACTTACCTTCATAGCAGATTCGCCAAAAAGAACTCCATTGTTGCCAATAATACCAACAGGATAGCCAAAAATTCTTGCAAAACCGGTCACTAACGTGTCACCATACATGGCCTTAAATTCGTCAAACTTTGAGCCATCAACTACGCGAGCAATGACCTGTAAAAAACTGGATTATACTATTATAATATGTTACAGGTAATTATTTGATTGAAAGAAAAAAACGAAAGAAAGAAGATGAAAATGAAAGAAAGAAGAAGACACATAAAAAAGGGCAAGGATTTGCACCAAAGAACAAAAAACAGTATCTCATAATATCCAATGATTTAATATGTCTCAACATGATGTATTAGTTTAACCAGCCTTTCCCTTATTTCACGTTTTCGAAGAAGCCAGAGCGATCTGTAAAAACGGAAAAGGAAGATTAAAAAAATGGGACAAAAAGATGAGAGATAGAGGGGAAAGCGAAAGAAAGAAGAGAAAGAGGGGGGCTATATTTAATCGGTTTATCAGCATAAGCCGGAATGAAAACAAATAAATTGAGTATTAAATGCCAAAAAAGAAAATCTACAATGCTCTTCCTATTTTGAATCTAACCAAATTGGAGGTTTCTGTCAAAAATAATAAATCAGTTTAAGTGAATCAAAACAGCTATTTTACTTCAAAATAAAGAGGGAGAGAGAGAGAGAGAGAGAGAGAGAGAGAGAGAGAGAGAGAGAGAGAAAAGTAAAATACTAGTAAAATAAAGTAAATAAAGGTATAGTAAAAAGAGAGAGAGAGAGAAAAGTAAAATATTAGTAAAATAAAGCAAAGGGAGAGAAGTAAAGGTATAGTAAAGTTGAAGTATAGTAATTAAAGAAAATAAAGTTATAAAGTAAAGGTAAAGTAAAATAAAGAGAGAGAGAGAAAGAGAGAGAGAGAGAGAGAGAGAGAGAGAGAGAGAGAGAGAGAGAGAGAGAGAGAGAGAGAGAGAGAGAGAGAGAGAGAGAGAGAGAGAGAGAGAGAGAGAGAGAGAGAGGAGAGAGAGAGAGAGAGAGAGAGAGAGAGAGAGAGAGAGAGAGAGAGAGAGAGAGAGAGAGAGAGAGAGAGAGAGAGAGAGAGAGAGAGAGAGAGAGAGAAAGAGCGAGGGAGAGTGAGGGAGAGAGAGAGAGAGAGAGAGAAAAGTAAAATATTAGTAAAATAAAGTAATGGGAAAGAAGTAAAGGTATAGTAAACAAAGGTATAAAGTAAAGGTATAGCGAAATAAAGAGAGAGAGAGAGAATTGAAATTTGTGGGTCACTAGCTTAAGTTTCTACAGCTGCGTAGTTCAAGAGAAGAAAACTTCATAGTTTCAACAACTGCATAGTCCTACAATTACATAACTGAAGAGGTCTCTACTGCTGCATAATTTCAGATAAGAAGACTTTATACTTTTTACAACTGCATAGCTGGAAAAGATTCTACCACTACAGATTTTGAGAGAAAAAGACTGGGTATCCTCTACAACTGCAAAGAATCGCATAGTTGAAGAAGTTTCTACTCCTATACAGTCTATGAGCGGACGATATCCCTCTTGCTCGAGAGAGACAGAAAGAGAAAGAGGGAGAGAGAGAGAGGAGGAGAGAGAGAGAAATAAAATGCTGCCAAAGGTGAAACCCTTCTACCCACTCCCTATTTGGTTGCATTGGTTCCTAATACTAGAACTATTTCTTATTTTTCGTAAGCCAAGCATCTTCTGCAGGTCAGAGAGAGGGAGAGGGAGAGAGAAATGGGGGGAGAAAGACAGAGAGAGAGAAAAAGAGAGGGAGAGAGACAGAAGAGGTTAGTAAAACTGCCTATTACCTCTCATACGTCAAACATCTTCTCCAGGTTCGAGACAGAGAGAGAAGAGAGAGAATGAGAGAAGAAAATATTACCAAAAATAAAACCTCCTACCCACTCCGCCTTTGGTTGCACTGGTTTCTTATACTAGAGCTACGTGTTAATTCTCGTACGTCAAATGTTTTTTGCAAATTTGAGAGAGAGAGGGGGGAGGGAGAGAGAGATAAAAAGAAGTAAAATATTGCCAAGGTAGAAACCCTTGAACTCACTCTCCTCTGTTTGCTCTGGTCTCTAATAATAGAACTAATTATTACCTCTCGTACGTCAAACGTCTTCTTGAGGTTTGAGCCAACTATTCCATACAATTCGTCTGCATCATACAGGGGTTCTTCCGGTGTTCTTACAGCGAGACTCATTGCCTTCTTATAGTTTATATTTTTCACGATATTTCTACCCAATTGTAAGGCATGATGGTCATCAATTGCGAAATAGTCAGTAACACCAGACTTGCTAAAATCAAATTTATGTATTCCTGATTTTAAAAATCCTTTTCTAGAGATCTTCTCTCTGATTGTGTTTTAAAACATTTACTATGTCATATTTCACGGGGAAACCTTAAAATTAAATAGCTATATAATTGATCAAGGAAAAAACAAGTATAACTGGTCGGATGGGGCATAATAGACCCAAAAGTGCAAAAAAAAACTGAGACATTTCATGGCTTAATATTTTTATACTTCATTGAAAAATACCTTTTTTGGTATTATCATTGAAAATATCGGAAAAAACGAAAAACTTGCCTCCCCCTTAATTTAGAACAAAACATTTTACCCCTCCTCCCCCTCCCAAACAAAGGTCAATAGTACTGGGATGTGCCACCCAAAAATGTAAAAGGTATTAAACAATACAGAATGGGATCTTTCTGCCAACTAAAAAAGTTGTTATACTACAAATGCGTTTCCGAGCTAGAAAACAACTGATGTTACAAAAAATAAATTTACATTTTTCCTAGTAGTGCAGAAGTTTGTGATTTTTGGCCTTCAAAAAGAGTAGAGGGGAAGAAGTACCCTTTTCTCTCCCCTGCCAGATACCATGTTGCCTTGACTTGACTTTATTCACCAGAAACGATACAAAGGAGACAGAAAGTCAACTCGTTCCGTCTCCCTTAACAATAAAGAAAATAAAAAATAAAATACACTTCAATAAGTGTCACGGAGCACAGAGGAAAAGAAAGAAAGGAAGAAAGAAGAAAGAGAAGAAAAAAGAAAAGAAAGAAAGAAAAAAAAAAATATTGACTCACGGAGATAGGGATGGGATTTACAAAACAAATTATAAATAAATCAATAATACATTCAATCCCCGCTACTATAGGCGGAAAGGACTATCTCTTCCAATTTCTTTATATATATATATATATATATATATATATATATATATATATATATATATATATATATATATATATATATATATATATATATTATATATATATATATATATATATATATATATATATATATATATATATATATATATATATATATATATATATAGTGATGGTGATTCCCTTGCTATATTAGATGATAGCTTACATTTGTTGGCAAGCCAGAAAAGAAATTTACTTAGTGGCTTAAAGGGGAGGGGTGTCTTTAGGCCTCTCCCAATATCTTTTTGTTTGACTGCTTCGTCAGTATTTTGATATACTATTTAACAAAATACTAAGCTACACAGTCAGGTTAGGTTATACATATATTATATATATATATATATATATATATATATATTTATATATATATATATATATATATATATATATATATAATATATATATATATATATATATATATATATATATATATATATATATATATATATATATATATATATATATATATATATATAAAATATATATATATATATATATATATATATATATATATATATATATATATATATATATATTTTGCTATACTATTCAACAAAATACTAAGCTACACAGTCAAGGTGCCCACATAAATATTTCATTAGAGAGGATGGAGGGATTCATTTAAATGCGAGTTAAATGAACGTTCGTAAATGAATTCTGATTTACTAACGACTCAGACACTCAGTGTCATAAAATACCTGCCGAAGAAGGAAATAATTATCTGAAAACTGTATAAAAAATTACGTTTTTTGGGATCAAATTCTTTCGAGTTCCTCGATTTTTGGTCTCGATCGACCTCTTAGTAAAATCTTGGCTCTTGGCCCTTCTCATTCTTAAGCAAAATTTAAATGACATATCAGTCACATATCGGTCTCAAGAGTATCCTTTCTAAAATCAAGCACACTGTGGAATCAGGATCAAGATATCGAGTTTTACACTGGTAATCTAAATTAAAAACTACTGCATCTAGTTCCCCCTGACTCATCTAGACGCGTAATCTTCTACATAAGATAACTACATCATACTCTGATCATCACTGATAATAACTAATCTTCTACAGAAGAAAATCACATCATACTCTGATCATCACTGATAATTACTAATCTTGTAAATAAGATAATCATATCATACTCTGATCATCACTGATATAAATTAATCTTCTACATAAGATAATCACATCATACTCTGATCATCACTAATATTAACTAATCTTCTACATAAAATAATTACATCATACTCTGATCATCACTGATAATAACTAATCTTCTACATAAGATAATCACTTCATACTCTCATCATCATACTAATTAGTCTTCTACATAAGATAACCATATCATACTCTGATCATCACTGATATAAATTAATCTTCTACATAAGATAATCACATCATAATCTGATCATCACTGATATTAACTAATCTTCTACCTAAAATAACCATATCATACTCTGATCATCACTGATAATAACTAATCTTCTACATAAGATAATCATATCATACTCTGATCATCACTGATATTAACTAATCTTCTACATAAGATAATCACATCATAATCTGATCATCACTGATATTAACTAATCTTCTACCTAAAATAACCATATCATACTCTGATCATCACTGATATAAATTAATCTTCTACATAAGATAATCACATCATACTCTGACCATCACTGATAATAACTAATCTTCTACCTAAAATAACCATATCGTACTCTGATCATTACTGATAATAACTAATCTTCTACAGAAGAAAATCACATCATACTCTGATCATCACTGATAATTACTAATCTTCTACATAAGATAATCACATCATAATCTGATCATCACTGATATTAACTAATCTTCTACCTAAAATAACCATATCATACTCTGATCATCACTGATAATAACTAATCTTCTACAGAAGAAAATCACATCATACTCTGATCATCACTGATAATTACTAATCTTCTACATAAGATAATCACATCATACTCTGAGCATCACTGATATTAATTAATCTTCTACATAAGATAATCACATCATACTCTGATCATCACTAATATTAACTAATCTTCTACATAAAATAATTACATCATACTCTGATCATCACTGATAATAACTAATCTTCTACATAAGATAATCACTTCATACTCTCATCATCACTGATACTAATTAGTCTTCTACATAAGATAACCATATCATGCTCTGATCATCACTGATATAAATTAATCTTCTACATAAGATAATCACATCATAATCTGATCATCACTGATATTAACTAATCTTCTACCTAAAATAATCATATCATACTCTGATCATCACTGATAATAACTAATCTTCTACATAAGATAACCATATCATACTCTGATCATCACTGATATAAACTAATCTTCTACATAGGATAATCACATCATACTCTGATCATCACTGATATTAACTAATCTTCTACCTAAATTAACCATATCATACTCTGATCATCACTGCTATAAATTAATCTTCTACATAAGATAATCACATCATACTCTGACCATCACTGATAATAACTAATCTTCTACCTAAAATAACCATATCATACTCTGATCATCACTGATAATAACTAATCTTCTACATAAGATAATCATATCATACTCTGATCATCACTGATAATAACTAATCTTCTACATAAGATAACCATATCATACTCTGATCATCACTGATATAAACTAATCTTCTACATAAGATAATCACATCATACTCTGATCATCACTGATATTAACTAATCTTCTACCTAAAATAACCATATCATACTCTGATCATCACTGATATAAATTAATCTTCTACATAAGATAATCACATCATAATCTGATCATCACTGATATTAACTAATCTTCTACCTAAAATAACCATATCATACTCTGATCATCACTGATAATAACTAATCTTCTACATAAGATAACCATATCATACTCTGATCATCACTGATATAAACTAATCTTCTACATAAGATAATCACATCATACTCTAATCATCACTGATATTAACTAATCTTCTACCAAAAATAACCATATCATACTCTGATCATCACTGATATAAATTAATCTTCTACATAAGATAATCACATCATACTCTGACCATCACTGATAATAACTAATCTTCTACCTAAAATAACCATATCATACTCTGATCATCACTGATAATAACTAATCTTCTACATAAGATAACCATATCATACTCTGATCATCACTGATATAAACTAATCTTCTACATAAGATAATCACATCATACTCTGATCATCACTGATATTAACTAATCTTCTACCTAAAATAACCATATCATACTCTGATCATCACTGATATAAATTAATCTTCTACATAAGATAATCACATCATACTCTGACCATCACTGATAATAACTAATCTTCTACCTAAAATAACCATATCATACTCTGATCATCACTGATAATAACTAATCTTCTACATAAGATAATCACATCATACTCTGACCATCACTGATAATAACTAATCTTCTACCTAAAATAACCATATCATACTCTGATCATCACTGATAATAACTAATATTCTACATAAGATAATCATATCATACCCTGATCATCACTGATAATAACTAATCTTCTACCTAAAATAACCATATCATACTCTGATCATCACTGATAATAGCTAATCTTCTACAGATGATAATGACATTATACTCTGATCATCACTGATCACAGATTTTAGTATTTGGGAACTAAAAATTTGCAAACGTACCATTGTAATCCTATTTTACTGCATTGTTCCCATTCTATTCCCATTCATTCTGTGTTTTAATACTTCTAACCCTGCTCCTTCTTTACATGTGGGTACAATGCTACTCAAGTGTGTCCCAAAGTTGAAATGGCTTGGGATTACTTTTTCTTATACACTTTTGACTACATGCTCGTCTCTGGTTGCTAGTGCTCTGCAGTGTATTCGCTTCTCATATGGTAAAATCAGCCGCCGCGGCTTATGTAAACTTTACCATAGTTTTTGTTCTCCTGCAATTCTTTTTCTTTCCGGTTTGCAGCCTCTAATGCACAAAAAAGACCGTCTTCAGCTAAGGAAAGGCTATTTTAAATACTGTAAATTCCTGCTATATTTGCCAAGGTGGTACAGAGATCACAAGATTATTTCTCATTTTGGACTTATCGACCCTCTAGTGCTGCTTGACAACATCGCTAAGGATCTGAGGACCAATACTCCAAGGAAGATATGTGCCAGTGACCCCCTCACTTATTTTTTTCCACGATTAGTGTTTCTATGGATATTGTTAAGTTATTTATGCTGTGCTTTCCTTATTATTTCCTTGTTGTTAATATTATTTTGTTTTTTTCTTTTTTTACTCCGCATTTATTTTATATTACGGGTCACAAATAAAGTTACTTACTTACTTACTTAAACTTTCCAGAAGGAGGGGGCTTACACAAGTTTCTCAGGGGGGGGGAGGTTGGAATAAAATGTATAGCCCTTTGTTTTAAGTGCGTATAGCATGTTGGACCCTTTCTGGCAGGAGAAGCTGAAGACGGTAAGGGGAGATAGTGAGAGGAGAAAGTAATTAAATGGAATTAAACATTAAAAGCTTAGCTTTAGCAATCCTATTTTGATATTATGTTGCCATTATATTTAGTCGATATACATAATAAGAATGAATGAATGACTGATTTTATTGCCAATAATCAAGTAAGCAGATTTACAAAGATGGAGCATGAAAAGAAAAAGAAATAAATAAAGAAATAAAATCACATACACAATATTAAAAACAAAAGAAAAGATATACTTCAATCAATACTAAACAAAAACTTAGTACGCCACTAGTGGAGTACTATGGCGCGATACATACAGTGGCGGATCCAGCGGAGGGGCGAGGGGGCGCACGCCCCCCCCCCCTACCGTAGTCTAAATTAGTGTAATTTACTTAAGTAACTCAAGTTTGCGTTAATTAAACTTGCTCCTAACGCAAGTTTATCGGATGAACCTATTTTGCCCCCCCTCCCCTAAATTTTTTTTATCAGTTCAACCTATTTTGCCCCCCCCCCCATAAAGAATCCTGGGTCCGCCGCTGGATACATAGTGTTGTACTGACCTAATGTGCACTTGAATTGGCTAATTCTCTGGCTAACATTATAAGAAGGTCCGCTATTTTATATTTTTCTAAGACACGACCGCTTTTCATCCATGGAGGGAGATTCAAAAGGTGTTTTCCATACTTGAAGAACGTTGGACATTTATTCTTTTCAATCAGAAAAAATTCAGAAAGGAGAAACCACCAGAAAACGGGGCAGTACAAAAGCGTAATAAAGCCTTGCAAAGACAAGACGATTGTACAGATGTTTGCAACAAACCAGCATACCCTACACTTTGTCAACTTTCTCAGGGAAATGCCAGATCAGTAATTTAAGCGTAGACTTAAAGGAATTCAGTACCATAAAGAATCAGCCTATCTCATCCATTATAAACTTGTTTAATTTGTGTGGCCAAGCTATTGGCCACACAAATTCCCGAAAAACAGAACACCAATCATGATTATCAAAGAGCTTACGTAATGACTGAAAAATTCTACATTAACAAAAACCGTCTTCCTTGTTATTTATACCATTTAACTCCCTTTTTATACCATTTAACTCCCTTTCCACCCCCTTTTTTCTTGACCACTATTACCATATTTCTTTTTGCTGTTTGTTTTGACTCTGAACCGTGAATTGGCCTATCTTGACTTATGATAAGTCATTTTCTTGGAAATAAGTCTTGTCTAAGTCAACACATACCAGGAGCGTCCATTCATGAAACTATAGGGAGGGGAGACAAAATATGTTTCTTAAAAATCTAGGGGGTAATTTTGCTCTTTTTTTATGTTAATGCATTGTTTTGTGCCTGATATAGAGATATTTAGCTTTAGGGAAACTTATATCATTAGGAAGTGTAAATTTTCTTTTTTCGATCAAATGGAGCAGAAGTTTCTTTTTAAAATTCAGGATAGGGTTGTCCGTAAAAATAGTCTAGTAGGTTGTCCGTAAAAGACCTGCAGCGAAAATTCCAAAAATCCCCTTAAAAAGAAATGTCATTTGATCAATTTTACAGCTCTTCGAATTTTCTGTGGATCAACCCGCTTCGATAGAAAACTTGGCCAACACAATTACAATATCTTTTCAATCAAATTTCATAATCAAATCACAAATTCCCAATATGTTTCAATAACAAGCAGTCCATTGGGAGAATTCGCTAATGACCCCTTGCCTTTGAGACAGTCAGCCGACGTTGAGGCTCATAAAATAATGTTTAAGGTATCAAATCCTCTTAGGGACTAGGACTCAATAGTTTAAGGACCTCTTAGTTTAAGGACTCAATCGGTAGACCGGGATTTGTAAGCTACCGATATGAATATTTTATTCCCCTCATATTTTAGTTGGTTTGTAGCCGTTTTAAGTTTAATATCAATTTTTACTTTCATTCCAAAAAACAAAACAAATTTAGATTTAATTTAATATGTTAGGGTGGTCTATGAAAATAGGAAAATGTCCAATGGTCACGTTGGATATACATTAGCTAGAAAAGAAGAAGCTGAATAAGTTGTTGTGACACGGATTCATTTTTAAATTATTACCATATATCAAGTTGTATTTTATACCTATAATGTTGATTATAAGAATATGATTTTTGAAAGTTTTTTTTGACTAGATGTTTCCTAGCTGAAATGACGCCTAGTAATGAGGAAAAAACAAAAAACAGAAAAAAAATTATTCTTTCATGAGTATTATATGCCACCTGGGGAAAGAAGGTATTTGGGAAGGGTTAGAACGAATAGTGGTCCTTACAACTCAGGGGCGGACCCAGGATTTTTTTTTAGGGAGGAGGACACAAAATAGGTTGATCTGATAAACTTGCATTAGGAGCAAGTTTAATTAACGCAATCTTGCGTTAATTAAGTAAATTACACTACTATAGACTATGTTAGGGGGGCGCGCGCCCCCCTTGCCCCCTGGATTCGCTACTGTTACAACTGTCCGACGTGTTCGAGTTTCGTGAAACTGTCCGACGTGTGGAGTTTCGAGAAAGAAAATTTTTGTAGTGGATGAAGAGGATGAGCCTTGGGTGGAAAAATTGTTGGGAGACGGGTGTTTTATTAGTATTGAGAATCTGGCACGGTTTATTCATGTGGGTATAACCCATCGAGAGAGTATATGTGATGACTTTGTTTGTTTCTTTGTATTAGTGTTTTTGAACGGTTTTCTCCGCTATAATCATTTTGATCAGAAATTTGAAAAGAATCCTTTTATTGTATTTGTATGTTGTTCTCTTTTTGTTCTTTTTTTTGTGGCCATGGCCCTGTGGTTTTTTTTATTTGTTTCAAATATACGATGCTATACTATAGTTTATGTGGCCCACCCTTGAATAGGTGGTGACCGATTAGAATGGGTTCAGTACCCCCAAACTATTTTTTTTGTGTACGAGGGTTTCCTTGACCCAGGTAGTTTCAACCGATTGAAGAACGTAAAAAGCTTTTCGAAGCTTTTTCGGGGAGTCAAAATTAGTTTTTCTTTTTGTCTTGTGCACTGGGGTCCTGTTGATCCAAGGATTTCAGGATAGTTTTGAGCCAATCAAAAAGTTTTTGGCCCTTTTTGGACCTCAATTTGGTTGGAAAGGTGTCCCCCTTCCCCCTTCCATGGTTTTTACGTTCCTCTTGGCCCAGGAACTTGTGGCAGTAAGATTTAAACTTGCCAGTGAAAAAAAGTTCCACAAGTCAAAACAAGCCCGTATCCAGGCCCCTGAACACCCCTCTACCTCCCAATAAAGTGTTTGGTCCCCTCAGCTTAGGCAATAATTCATGAAAATTTCAAGCCAATCAAATAAAAAGTTTTAGGGTCATTTTCGGGCCCATGTCCCAACTACAAATGATTTTCCACCCCTCTACGAACCTACGGATACAAGTTACAAGCCAAGCGGAGAAAATTTTTTGGCCCTTTTTCGGACCCCCTTTTACGGGAGGGGCCGTGCCCAAAACCGTTTTTTTGGCACATTAGGTTCGTCTTAGACCAAGGACTTACGGTTGAAAGTTCTGAACTGGAACGAAACGTGTTTTTAGCCCATATCAGGCCCCCCTAACACCCTGATATAGGGTGTTAGGGGGTTAACACTCTAACACAGGGAACGAGTACTAAAAGTTTCAAGCTAATCAGACAATTAAGATCAAATACACCCCTCTTTTCCTCAACAAAGCCTATCTGTATTTCCAAAATCAAGCTTTTCGGGATATTTTCATTGAAAAATATCTTTTGTTTTTGGCATTTTCATTGCCCCCTTGCTTGTAAAAAATAGGTTTGCACACCCCCCACCCCCTAAAATTTTCGCGAATTGACACAAATTTTCCCTCCTAAGATTCTCTGGCCACTCCTTCCACACAAAGTGACCAGAAGGGTAAAATAAAATGATATATTGAAGGCACATTGCTCTTTACTTATGCAATGATAGAGCGGTGCCTCTGGTGCAAGCATCTGCAAATACGAGTGATAAAATACAAAAATAAAAAAGCAAAAAAAAAGAAACGTAAATAAAGTAAAAAATAAATGGACCTAATTCAAGGCAATGGAAATTTCCAAACATTTTGACTGTTTAATTGACAAACACTGTCACTGGACATTCTCTGAAACGTTGAATATCCATAAGGACATTTTCTTAACTAAAATATCCTAGAATTAATGAATGAATGGATTTTATTTCTCACTGAAAGGAACTAATGTCACTAGTGTAGCAATAAATACTATTTACTACAAGAAGATCATTAACACACAGATAGGAATGGACTTAAATAAACATTACGCATTTATACAATTGGACCTTTTTTTTTCTTAGCTGCTTGGGAACTGTCTCAGCGTGCTAATTCCCTGTTCGCTCGTGGAAACCGAAATTTCAACAAAAAAATTGTCACTAGGAATCTTCGAATGTGAGCAAAGCTTTAAATAAATCTTAAATCTTCAAAACGAGTTTTGAAAATGCAGCACGAAGTATAAAACACAAAACCCACCTTCAGTCATTTTTTAAATGAAGATAATTACAGGTTTATTTTTATTTTTAAAATTTTTAAAATAAAATTTATCAAAAATTTTCCCAATAATTTTTTTTTAGAATTTTATTAAATTGTTAGTAAATATTTTTTATTAGTTTACGATAACAGAAATGTGAACTAACAAAAATTTCCTATTAAATATTCGAAGGAAACATATTAATTTGGTAGGAAATTTAGGATTAAGGCGTTCAGATGCGAGCAAAGATTTAAAACATTATTTCAGTCTCCAAAACAAAAATAAAAAATTCAATACGAAGAATGAATAACACAACCGTTTCATTTTCTTAAATGAAGCTATTTTCAACTCGTTCTCATTCTTAAAATTCGGCACCCAAAATCCATCAAAAATTTTCGCCAAAGACGCTCCGCATTGTTGGGAAATTTTACTAAGCTTGATAGTAAAGATTTTCTATTAGTTTGCGGTAACAGAAACGTGAACTAACAAAAATGTCCTATCAAATATTCGAAGGAAACATATTAATTTGGTAGGAAATTTAGGAGCAGTGCCTTCAGATGCGAGCAAAGATTTAAAACATTATTTCAGTCTCCAAAACAAAAATAAAAATTCAATATGAATAACAAAACCCTTTCATTTTCTTAAATGAAGCTATTTTCAAGTCGTTCTCATTCTTAAAATTCGGCACTCAAAATCCGTCAAAAATTTTCGCCAAAGACGCTCCGCATTGTTGGGAAATTTAGCCCCAAGGCAACTAAACATTTCCATTTCTGTAGAAGATTACCTGCAATGGAGATTAGCTCCACCTAGATCCTCAGCTGAGATTTCTTCTCCAGTAGCAGCTTTCACAAGAGGTGGCCCGGCGAGAAAGATGGTTCCTTGTTGTTTAACGATTACACTCTCATCGGCCATTGCAGGGACATAAGCTCCTCCAGCTGTACAACTCCCCATCACAAGCGCTATCTATTTTGAGAAAAGAAAAACAGAAGAATTGGTATTTCAAATGACTGGAAGAGGATTTAACACCTATTCTTATCCAGTCACTTTAGCCAGAATGGGGTTAGAATCTTGGAAAATTAAATAGTCAGCCATAAACTCATATAAACTTTATTATAGCACTCTAAAACTTGTGCTCCACCTTTCGTAGATTGGCTGCGACTACAGATTTCAATTTTTTTTTTTCTCAGTTATTCTAGGCATTTTGAGTCTGGAAGAAATTTTACTGAGAGGTGTGGACACAAGCATTGTTCACGAGCTGCCTAGGGGAAGACAACTATTTCAAGAACTCCTTTATGGAATTGTGACAGTTGTTCTAAAAAAAAAATATTTCCTATTGTACTATATTTTAATAGCAGTTGTCCAACAACCGAATTTTGAATGGGCTGATTTAATACCTATCGGGGCTGAGTTTTCCCGGATGGAATTTTGTCTTTGTTGAGTTTTTCTCGGCATGTGAGAAGCTGCAGCTTAAAATTCATTGCTCCGAGAGTGAATTTCAACTGCACTGCCTGACAAGAATTGATGCTTTGAAACTACTTTTCCGAAGTCTCAATGTCTTGTTAAAAAGGTTTTTAAAAGGGTAACAACTGGAGGGGTTAAAAAACTGGAGAAGGGGAGGGTCCTGTCGCAAGTATTATACTCTTAAACTGTAGGGGAAAGTAGCAGGTCCCTACGCTTCCTTTGTTTTACCCTTCGCGAAGAAGCCAATGTCGTTTTTTTTTAAGAACAAAAGACAATCAAGAACTCCTTTATGGAATTGTGACAGTTGTTCTCAAATAAAAATCTTTACTATTGTACTATATTTTAATAGCAGTTGTCCAACAACCGAATTTTGAATGGGCTGATTTAATACCTATCGGGGCTGAGTTTTCCCGGATGGAATTTTGTCTTTGTTGAGTTTTTCTCGGCATGTGAGAAGCTGCAGCTTAAAATTCATTGCTCCGAGAGTGAATTTCAACTGCACTGCCTGACAAGAATTGATGCTTTGAAACTACTTTTCCGAAGTCTCAATGTCTTGTTAAAAAGGTTTTTAAAAGGGTAACAACTGGAGGGGTTAAAAAACTGGAGAAGGGGAGGGTCCTGTCGCAAGTATTATACTCTTAAACTGTAGGGGAAAGTAGCAGGTCCCTACGCTTCCTTTGTTTTACCCTTCGCGAAGAAGCCAATGTCGTTTTTTTTAAGAACAAAAGACAATCAAGACTCCTTTATGGAATTGTGACAGTTGTTCTCAAATAAAAATCTTTACTATTGTACTATATTTTAATAGCAGTTGTCCAATAACCAAATTTTGAATGGGCTGATTTAATACCTATCGGGGCTGAGTTTTCCCGGATGGAATTTTGTCTTTGTTGAGTTTTTCTCGGCATGTGAGAAGCTGCAGCTTAAAATTCATTGCTCCGAGAGTGAATTTCAACTGCACTGCCTGACAAGAATTGATGCTTTGAAACTACTTTTCCGAAGTCTCAATGTCTTGTTAAAAAGGTTTTTAAAAGGGTAACAAGAGGGGTTAAAAAACTGAAGAAGGGGAGGGTCCTGTCGCAAGAGCCGTAGCAATACTTGCCAAGTATTATACTCTTAAACTGTAGGGGAAAGTAGCAGGTCCTTACGCTTCCTTTGTTTTACTCTTCGCGAAGAAGCCAATGTCGTTTTTTTTTAAGAAGAAAAGACAAACTTACAACATGGAGAAAAACCTTGTGAGGACAACCAAGTAATCACACAACCAGCTTCCAACCCATAAGGACCCTGATTATATGAGTCCAAGTACTATTCCCGAAGAAGAAGAGCCCAAAAACGAGTCAACACCTATATTGTATAACACCTAAAATTGTACCTATAAATTCATACAAATCCTATTTTTAGGAGATGGGGCTTCCAAAGAGAAGTCAGATACCTCAACAAATCCCTTTTCGATATTATCTCCTTGCGATAATTGTTCTCAAATAAAAATCGATATTATTGCACTATCTTATATTACCGATTATCTGAAAACCAAATTTTCCACGGATTGATTTAACGGGGGGAGGGGGTCTCAGGTTTGCCGGCAGGAATTTCGTCTCGGTTGAGTTTTACTGGGTATATGAAAAGCTGCTACTCGAGAATTATTGTCCAATACCAACTTTCACTTGCATCAATCTTGCAAGAAGGATAATCCCTTGTTGTTTCAACAATACGCTTGCGTCGGCCCTTTAATGGACATGAGCTGCTCTGGGAGTTCAACTAACCATCACAAGAACTTTCTGTTTCGAGAAAAAAAATTATATTTTGGGATTGTCGGAAGACAGTTTATACTAGGCAGGTTCAGTCTGGAAGAGTTTTGAGTCACAGGCCGAAGGCGTATATTCAGGAGAGATGACAAGAAGGGAGTTCTTAGGAGAAATCAGATGTCTCAAGAAGTCCTCCTTTGTTATTTTTTTCTTCCTGTGATATTTATTTTCAAATAAAATTTATTCAACTGTACTTTCTTGTATTATAAATTTTTCCCGTAACCGATAATTACTTGGATTTATTTTTATTTAGGTTGAGTTTTTCCGGATTGAATTTTGTTTGAGTTGAGTTTTGGTGAACATGTAAAAAGTTACTAATTGAGATCTCTTCTCCAGTAACGGCTCTTTTTAACAGCGGCCTGCCGAGAAAAATGGCCCCTTTAAATTTAACAAGTACACTTTCATCAACCAGGGGCATAACAGCAGCCTGTCGAGAAAAATGGCGCCTTTAAATTTAACAAGTACACTCTCATCAACCAGGGGCATAACAGCGGCCTGCCGAGAAAAATGGCCTTTTTAAATTTAACAAGTACACTCTCATCAACCAGGGGCATAATAGCGGCCTGCCGAGAAAAATAGCCCCTTTAAATTTAACAAGTACACTCTCATCAACCAGGGGCAGAACAGCGGCCTGCCGAGAAAAATGGCCCCTTTAAATTTAACAAGTACACTCTCATCAACCAGGGGCATAAGGTCCTCTGGTGCTCCTCTCATTGCAGGGACATAAGGTCCTGCTCTAGAGCTTCCAATTATAAGTGCTATCTATTTCGAGAAAAAAAGGAATCAATACCTAGAAACCAGGGCCATATCCACGGGAGGGCTCAGGGGGTTTGACCCTCCCCCCCCCCCCCCGAAATGTTGGTCCGACTCGTAAAAACATAACAAAAATGAATATATACAAATTTTTGATATGTTTCTTAAAGTTTTTTTTGTAAGTCCTTCCCACCCCAAAAAAAAAATCCTTTTGTAACCCCCCTCCCCCGAAAAAAAAAATCCTGGATACTAAAAAGACAATAAAAAAACTATCAAAAGACTATTTAAAACACAACGTTGCTGTCACAGCTAAAGACCGTATCAAACATTTTCAAACTTCTGAAATAATTGCCCAAAATAATTAGCAAAGCTGATCTCAAAGGGTGAATCAGCAGGACAATGTATACTCAGTCACATATTGATACTCAATATCATTGGGCTACTCATTGTACAGCTCACTGTACATACTCATTGCACTAATCATTGTCCTCCTGATCCTCACTTTGGGGGAAGCTTAGCAAATGGTTTTTGGCAATTACCTCAGTAGTGTGAAAATGTCAATATGACTGAAAATGTCAAATATGAAGTGTGAAAATAATGTAATAGAGATGATATGTTAGTCAGTTTTAGCCTGGAAGAGAGTATAAACAGGTTAGATTCTCTGGAGAAGGAAACAGAGAAAATATTTGGTAGAACCCTCGGACCTCAAGAGGTCCTTTTTCTTGCTTGTGATAATTGTCTTTAAATAAACATTTATCTCATTGGGCTACCTAATATTAAAGTATAAAGGACATCAGAATATAAATATCCCCTACTGGAACCATCTTGGGTCTATTTATGCCTAATAGCCGCGATATTCTAAGATTTTTTTGTTCTTCAAAATTATGGAGTCTTTAGGGTAGCACCACATTTTCGTCTTTGTTACGTTAAACCATTGAAATACAAAAAGCAGAGCTAATTCGTTAAATTTGACTCCTTAATTCGTTACATTCGTTAACTCCTGTAAAAATCCGTAATAGACGTAAAAATCCGTAAAAATCCGTAATAGACAACTAGACCTTCAAACGCCTTCTTAAGACGTATGGTGACACGTCTTTTAGCTTTCTTTTTGCTGCCTTTTTACCCACGTTTCTTTTTTTTTAATTTGCTATCCACAACCACCAAAAACTGCATAAATACATATGGAAGTCTTTTTCAAAGAAAATCGAATTCCCAGCCTTTCCTTTCCTTTAGAAACAGACATGGTTTGGTTAAGTTTCTACTAAACCAACTCAAATAAATTATGCTTCTTTTTCACTATCCGTTATGCTTTAGCAGTTGACCGGCAGCCAGGTTTTATATTGGCTGACCAGGCTTTATATTGGCTGACCGGGTTTTACATTGGCTGACCGGGTTCTGCATTGGCTAAGTTTTTTTCGATTAAATTTTGTCTTGGTTAAGTTTTGCACGGCATGTGAGAGGCCACTTCTTGATACTAATACTTCAATAGCGATTCTCAATTGTGGTGGCCTGCATCACTTAACATCACACTTGAAAGAAGACACAATTAAAAAACTCCAGCAAGAAATATAAGTAATATAACAAAAAAAGGGTGCATACCTGTGGTATCCCTTTGGCAGACATGTTAGCTTGATTATAGAAAATTCTTCCGAAATGGTCCCTATCTGGAAAGACATCCGCTTGTCTAGGGAGGTTAGCACCTCCTGAGTCAACAAGGTAGATACATGGCAGTCTATTTTGTTCAGCTATTTCTTGAGCCCTCAGGTGCTTCTTTACAGAGATTGGATAATAACTGCCTCCCTTAACCGTTGCATCATTGGCTACTATTACACATTCAGTACTGAAAAACAAAGTGAAACTGATTAAGGTAATATGCCAGCTACCGATGTAACAATATACGCTGCATACTATTATTATATTTAATTATATCGTCTTAATTTAAAGAGATATATGACATAGAATACGCCCTAACGTAATTTTCATAAAAAAAAGAAAAGATGCAAAAGCGTTTTTAACTTGCTCCTCCCTATATTAATTTATTAATAATAATACGCATCTCTTCTTTTTTTTTGGGGGGGGGGCATATACCGTTTTTCTTAAGTAGCATTAATAGTACCCTTCACCTAAATCCTCATTGCGGCTTTAAAAATGCTAAAATACGGGCCAAAAATAAACGATGTCGGTGAAATGGTTTAAGGGCGGGATTTCCCTCTATTTGGTTCCTCCCCCCCTCCCCCCCCCCCGATTTCTTCTGGCAACCACGTTCTAACTTGTTGTAACCACCGATTGCATTCCTGGCCAAAGGCAGAAAAAACAGGATATCGGTACCTGTACCTGTGCTACGCAGACCATTGGTCAGCATTTTCCGGACGCAGACCATTGGTCAGCATTTTCCGGACGCAGACCATTGGTCAGCATTTTCCGGACGCAGACCATTGGTCAGCATTTTTCTGGACGCAGACCATTGGTCAGCATTTTCCGGACGCAGACCATTGGTCAGCATTTTCCGGACGCAGACCATTGGTTAGCATTTTCCGGACGCAGACTATTGGTCAGCATTTTCCGGACGCAGACCATTGGTCAGCATTTTCCGGACGCAGACCATTGGTCAGCATTTTCCGGACGCAGACCATTGGTCAGAATTTTCCGGACGCAGACCATTGGTTAGCATTTTCCGGACGCAGACCATTGGTCAGCATTTTCCGGACGCAGACCATTGGTCAGCATTTTCCGGAAAAATTAAGTTTAGAAATGCATAAGGGGCCAGAAGGTAATAATATGAAATACAAAGTAAAAAAAACAAAACAACATAATATCCTCCAGGCTTAAAAAAATCTAATTCCAGAGTCTAATTTCTGGAATAAGGGTGGAGGATTGAAAAAGCCGAAAACGATCTGGTAGGTCAAAAATTTGGACTTTCAAATAAATATATGACTGTAATTAAAATACAGTTGCGAAAAGAGAAGGGCTGATCCTGGCTCTTATCTCTCCCCTGCCCAAAACCTCTCCCTCAACAGATGTAATAATACCTCTACCTTGTTTCTCTACGATTTTGTCGGGGGGTTGAGGTGGGTAAGTATTTTGACACCCCACTGGCTAAGCATGAAAAAAAACGAGAAAACGTAGAAGAACCAACAAAAAGAAGAAACTGATGGCAGCAAGTTACAAAAGAGAGAAAAATTCAAATATTTCAGTCGAGACCTCCGCTAAAATTTACCTCCTTTTTTTGTTCTCCTGTGTTTTCTTATTTTGTCCCAGGAAAAAGGGAAATAACTGGATTTTTTTAATATAAAAACGGAAAATAAATTGGATATAAAAAAATCAAAAAGGAAAAATAACTGGATTTTTTTAATATAAAAAGGGAAAATAAATGGGAAATAAAAAAACCAAAAGGAAAAATAACTGGATTTAATTTAATATAAAAAGAGAAAATAAATAAGAAATAAAAAAATCAAAAGGAAAAGCAACTGGATTTCTTTAATATAAAAAGGGAAAATAAATGGGAAATAAAAAAAATCAAAAGGAAAAATAACTGGATTTTTTTAATATAAAAAGCGAAAATAAATAGGAAATAAAAAAACCAAAAGGAAAAATAACAGGATTTTTTTAATATAAAAGGGAAAATAAATGGGAAATAAAAAAATTAAAAGGAAAAATAACTGAATTTTTTAATATAAAAAGGGAAAATAAATGGGAAATAAAAAAATTAAAAGGAAAAATAACTGGATTTTTTTAGGGGAGAGGTTAAATACAAAATGAGCAAACTTTCATTTAACTATTTACAGTTCATTTCATCGTAGATGTTTTTGGGGGAAATCTTCACTAATCCCCAAGGCCGTACCCAGAATTTTTTTTTTTGGATGGGGTTTTACTCAATTTTTTTTTTCGGGGGGGGGGGGGGGTTACACAAAGAAACCTAAAAAAAACGCACACAAAATTTGTTTATATCCATTTTGTTACGTTTTTATGAGTCAAACAAACATTTCAGGGGGGGGGGTCAAACCCCCTCTGGGTACGGCCTTGCTAATCCCCCCCCTGCGTATCAGGAATGAGTGAAACATACTAACCCAGATACCCTTCCAATTCCAGTAATAACTCCCACCAGCTGGAACTTCTTCTTTTCCATAGAGCTTATATCCAGCTAACTGTGATAATTCCAAAAAAGGAGATCCTGGGTCTGTTAGTAGAGCAACTCGTTCTCTTGCCAAAAGCTTGCCTTTGGATTTATGCCTACAAATAGCTTTTTGTCCTCCACCTTGTGAGATGACCTGTATTCTAGATCTTAATTCCTCACTTAACTTCTTCATTTGTACATAGTTTTCCTGAAAATATAATAAGTAATATTAAGCTTTGTTCTCTCTTAGTTAATATAGGGTAAATAATCTTATTTATTTATTCATTATTACCACAACGCACAAGAAGAATATGGTACAGATGCAGGTAACCTGCCACCTTTACTTGTTTACGATGAGCGCTTTTATGTAGAGGAATATTACGCTACAAATGAAGAAGAATTCAATTTTAAAAATATAACAGCTTGCTTAATATATAGTTGAATTAATTAATAAATTTACGAATTTCAAGATTGGGGAAAAAATGTAATTTTTTCTCGTTAAGGTAAATAGTATATGACAAAAGTTTCAGACTTAGCGGAGATTTCAAGTTTCTTGTGTCGAGATATCGGCGTGTGTTGTAATGAGTTGACTCAATTAAAACTTACTGATTTCGATTTTCCATGCTGAGTGTCCCGTATTACCGTATTGAGCCATTTATGATGAAAGTTCGGGTATACAGATGGGGTATATGATGAAAGTATAAGGTATACGTTCGGGTATATGATGAGAGTTCGGGTGGTTTGAATTTCGGGTGTGTTGAGTCATCCTTTGTCAGTCTTGCTACTATCATTACTTCTCATTAGTGTTTAAAGAAAAAATTAAGTCAAAACAAAATTATATAAAATAGAAAGTTCATAGGAGGTGATGAGAGAGTTGGGAAGTGGAATTCTGATTAGATGTGTTAGGCTTCTTTGTAAGATGAATTATTATCGACATTTAAAATAAACTTGAAAAGAGAGATTAAAAATTATAAGAAAGAGTACAGAGTATAAGAAGTGTGCATGGCTGTGATTAGTTTCTCGCTGGATAGATGAGGATGAGGTAACACTGAATGATGCAACATTAACACTTAAAAGTTAAAATTAGACTTGAAACGAATTTTCAAATTAGAGCCAAAGAAAATACAAAACTCGTAGGAGGTGATTGGGGTACAGCAAGTGTACTCTCAGCATGTAATTACGAAATGCGTTCCCTCACTTTATATCCCCTTTGTTTGTTTCATTTTATGCTGGAATCGTAAGTTTGTTTTAGCCACCCGATTTCCCCTCAATAAAACCCTTTCTTGTAGATTCTCTGCCACCATTTTAAAAAAGAATTTAATTGAAAAAAGGAGGCACATTCTCATACCTAAAGGCCAGGCCTTTTCTGTACCTACGCTATAGCCTGTACCAAACAATTTGTGATAATGGACTGTAAGTAAGCAACACTCCCTAAAAGTCAAACGACCTTACTGAAAATTATACTATCAGATTCGGCACTTCGGAGAACTTCAAAGTCCAAGGTCCAAGGGATTTCAAGGTCCTATCTGCAATTAATAAAAAAACAAGATTTTTTAAACTGAAAGTAAGGAGCGACATTAAAACTTAAAACGAACATAAATTATTCCATATACGAAAGGGGATGTCCCCTCCTCAACGCCTCGCTCTTTACGCTAAAGTTTTTATTGTTTTAAAAAATAAAGTTGCGTGACAGAGTTAAACTTTAGCGTAAAGAGCGAGGTGTTGAGGAGGGGACAGCCCCTTTCATATACAGAATAATTTCTGTTCGTTTTAAGTTTTAATGTAGCTCCTTACTTTCAGTTAAAAAAAAATTGTTTTTTTTATTTAATTTCTGAACGTTTTTGAATTAATGCAGCTTTGATTTTGGCTCACCGTACATGAATAATTAGAATGAAATTTGCATATGGATTTTACTTGTTTTGGCTAAATGGCTTTCTCGATTTTTTGTTCTGTCCTTACTTACGAATTAACTTACGCAACGAACTTCTATATTTGTAGGCCTATGTTCTTATTCCGTATATTAGGGAGTAACCCCTAATCAATACCTCGCTCTTTACGCTAAAGTTCGAATCACAAACCCCTGAATCACAAAGGCCGGTTAATTAGAATAGATAGCTCTTTTGAAAGTACTAAAAAAAAATTTAGCGTAAAAGGTGAGGTATTGACTAGGGAGCGAACCCCCTCATATACGTAATAATTTCTGTTTCTTTCAAGTTTTAATGTTGCTCCTTACTTTCAGTTTGAAAAAAACTTTTTTTTTATTTAATTTCTGATCGTTTTTTAAATAATGGTAGGAAATCCGGGGCCCCCCTTCATAGAAATGTCCCTTCGCCCAAGGAGACATCCTCCATGGAAAGATCCTCCCCCGTAACTACCTCCTCCGAACCCCCCCCCACCAGAAAAAATCCCTCCTGAAACGTCTGTATACTTCCCATTAACAATACTATATGTAAACAATGGGCAGTAGTTCATAACTTGCAGCCCTTCCCCGGGAACTGTGGGGGATTAAGTCATCCTCAAAGACGTATTTATTAGATTTTTGACTATGCTGAACATGGCTATCTCAAAATTCTGATTGGGTGACTTCGGAAAAAAAGAGCGTTGGAGGGGGCCAACTTGCCCTCCAATTTTTGGTCACTTAAAAAGGACACTAGAACTTTTAATTTCCGTTCAGATGAGCCCTCTCACGATATTCTAGGACTACTGGATCGATTTTTTTTTCGATTTTCCGAAAAATCGCCTCTGGCCTCTGAAAGACCAGAGGCGTTAGTAGCTAAAATGTTGGGAGGGGGGCAATAGATTTTATCGACCGGCTGGTAAGTTTTGACTGATTTGGGTTATATTGTTGTTAAAATTACATACTTTCTTTACTGACAGGCTGAAAACATTGGGGGGATCCCCCTAAGTAACGTTACTATGTGAGACATACAACATCACCCGCAAGTACTGTAAAAAAAAAAAAACAAAAAAAAAAAAACTAAAAAGGTCTAAAGTTGTGCAAATATATCTTTTAAACAAGTTCCTAAAATGATTTGGTCAGTTTTAAGACTTAAAGCTAATGCTAATTTTAAGACGTAAGGCAAGGGAAGTTGTTTTTCCCTGGCTCAGAACTTACTTCTTCTTCTCTTGTACGAAAATTACAGATTCACAAAAAAAACTACTGGCTGAAAATTATTTTTGTTTGGTTTTTCAATTTTCTTTCTGAATTTTTTGTCGTTCTCTTGTTTATTCATACGTCATGTATAGCCAACAGTCTCAAGAACGTCTTTATTCTCCTCTCTTTTTGTAACTGTTGGTTCTGCATTTCTTATCTCTCATTTTTCTTCTTTTTTTTTCTTCGTCTCTATTTTGCAGTCTTGTTAATCCTACGCATACCAAAATACTGCGGATTTCTTGCGTATTCAACAATTTTTTTTTACAAGGGACACTTTGCTTGACCCATTCTCAATGGACTTCAAAATTTGATTTGTTATTTGACTTAAGAGAAGCTTCTAGCCAAATTAAGTCTTAGAAGGCTTCGGGCCTCTTGCTCAAATCTTGGAGGTGGGCGCAAACCCAAACAAAAGATGAAGAGCATAAAAACTGTATGAGGATTTGGGAAAATTGTAAAATTCTCTAGGTTTTAAGGTGAAATCTTGTCAAATTACTTTGACAAAAACTTTGTCAGTTTGTCAAATATGTTCGAAACAAGAAGCAATTTCCACACATGAAGTAAAAGTTGTTTTTCAGTTGTATGAGTCCTCTTGTCTATTACCCCCCCCCCCCCCCCCCAATATAAACCGAAATGATGTCTAAGCTAGGAATAGACTTAAAAATTATCCATTAAGGGGGAGGATTAGCTGGGAAAATTTAGCCTTTTTAGCCACCTTGATGACCTACTTTAAGGCCTCGTTTATTTCGTGTGTCTCTCCAAAATTGCTCTAAATGAGTCATGACAAGCAAAAAAGCTTTGAAATAACAACTTTTTCTTCAATTGTAATAACTATCAAGCGGCCGAGCAAAGAAAAACAGTGAAGTGGGCAAACTGTATTATTTATTTATATTTTTATTACCAAGACACTTTATAGAAGCGGTTGCTGTAGAAACTTCGGAAGGAGCTCATTCGGTTTGAAATTGAAAGAACTAGTACTATTTTTAAGAGTCAAAAGTGATTGGACGGCAACAAGCCTCCTCCCATGTCCCTTCATTCCCCAAACGCATCCAATCAAAATTCTGAGATAGCAATTTTGTTCAGCATAAATGAAAGGTGCAATAAATGTGGCTCAGAGAATTTCAACCTAGGTTGTATTCAGGATTCTTTTCGGGGGGGGGGGGGAGAGATTTTTTCCCGGGGTACAAAAAAACTTAAAAAAAGTCTTCAAATAGTTTGTTTTTATCATCTTTTTAGTATCCTGGATTTTTTTTTTTTTGGGGGGGCGGGAGGGGGGCTACAAAAGGATTTTTTCGGGGTGGGAGGGCTTACAAAAAACTTCAAAAGACGTATCCCTTCTTTCCCCAAACACATCCAATCAAAATTCTGATATAGCAATTTTGTTATCTCGGATTTTTCGGGGCGGTTAAGGTTACTTAGGCTTAAGGACATAAATCAGAAAAGACTAGAAAAAGGAATATGCTATTTAGTTCCCCATTCAATGGCACTGTCATTGCAATTGCATACCAGACCAGATAGCAATTTTGTTCAGCATAAATGAAAGGTGCATAAATATGGCTCAGAGAATTTCAAACCTAGGTTGTATTCATGATTTTTTCGGGGGGGGGGGGGATTTTTTCCCGGGGGTACAAAAAACCTAGAAAACGCAGGACAATTTTTCATATGTATTTTGTTACGTTTTTACAAGCCAGATAATGTTTTTCTGGGGGGTGGGGGTTCAAACCCAGTACCTTCCTGAATGCGCTCTTGTTGTCAGTCCCCCACATCCTCAGGGTAAGGGCTGTAAATTATTTAATTCGCCCATTGTTTACATATAGTGTTTGTTATCGGGAAACGGGGGCATGTTTACCTTTGATGTCTAAAAACGCCAAGAGCACTCAGGTGAAGCTTTCAGAAAATGTTGAGGGGAGTGTTGGGCTAAATCAAAACACGCTATGTACATGCAGGTTGTCAAAAGGGTTTAACTCAGGAACGACAGAGGGTGTTAAGCTGGAACTTCCAGGGAAAATGGTGGGGATGATCAATTGACGAAAAATGTGATATTTTTATGCTAACCCTACTACTACTACTACTACTATTACTACTACTACTACCAATACTACTACTACTACTTCTACTGCGACTAATACTATTACTGCTTCTACTACTACTACTGCTGCTACTACTATTACTACTACTGCTACTGCTACTCCTACTACTACAACTACTAATGCTACTACCACTACTACTACTATGACCAAGGCCGTACCCAGGATTTTTTTTTCGGAGGGGTTTTTACTCAAAGATTTTTTTTTTCGGGGGGGATGGGTCACAAAAAAAACCTCAAAAAACAGATACAAAATATGTTTATATCCATTTTTTGTTACGTTTTTACGAGTCAAAAAAACATTTCGGGAGGGGTTCAAACCCCCTGGCCCCCCCCCCTCTGGGTACGACCTTGACTATGACTACTACTATTGCTGCTACTAATGCTACTACTACTACCACTCTACTACTACTACTACTACTACTACTACTACTGCTACTACTACTACTACCTACTACTACTACTACTACTACTACTACTACTACTACTACTACTACTACTACTACTACTACTACTGCTACTCTTAATCATTTATTTATATACCACAATACAGACCAACGCTGTGGAGTACAACGAAAAGAAAATATAACAAACAAAAACATATTCAACAGCTACTGCTGCTACTACAACTACTGCTTATGTAACGACTACTACTAAGGCTGAGGATATTGAACTGAAAATTTGAAGAAATGCTGAGCAGAAAGTTGAATTATGTAATGCATAAAGATCGTCAAAAGGCAGTGTCTTAGCAATGGCTCATAATATCAAGTTGAAACTTCCAGGGCTTGATGAGTTGGATACTCAAGTCACCAAAAGGCAATATGTCCATGCTACTACTACTTATAGCACTACTGCTACTACTGCCTACTAATCCTACTCCTACCACTAATACTCCTACAACTACTGTGACTACTACTACAACTAAGGCTAAGGGTATGAAGGTGAACATTTCAGGGAATAATGAGGGGGAAGTCAAACTGAACCAAAATACACGGTGTGCATGCGGATGCAATATCTTAGGAACGATTTGGAGCATGGAGTTGAAACTTAAAGGACTTGTTGAGGGGGATGTTGAACTAACCAAAAGACAATATTTGCATGTTACTACTACTACTACTACTACTAATAATAATAATAATAATAATAATACTGCTACTACTACTACTGCTGCTACTAAATATAAGGGTAATAGGGTGAAAATTTAAGGTGAAATTTCAGGTACGAAGGTGAAAATGTTGAGACAATGTTGCACAGAATTAAATGAGCAATACCCCAGGAAGTGTTTCCGGCATTAAGTTGAAACTTTCAGCGCGTGTGTTGAGGAGGATGTTTAAAAATAGAAAAGGTGCTATATGCGTACTCCTGCTAATGCTACTTCTAATACTACAACAATTGCTACTACTAAAATCGTCTAGTATTTGACTTTTTTTTATATCCTACCGTAGATTTGAATAGTTTTTTAATACTTTTCTAAGGCCTTAGAGTAATTTATCCAGTAAATAAGTTAAACTTATCTACATGACAAAACACTTGCCATAAAAAAAAACAAAAAAAAAAAAAAAAAAAAAAAAAAAAAGAAAAAATGTCTCAGCATCCTTTAGCATGCAAAGGCAGAGATTGATGTGGCAAAGGAATAAGAATGTTCTAGCAAAGGAAAAAACAAAAATAAAAAAGTAAAGAAAGAATGGCCATGGGTGTCATCGACGCCATGCGGGTTATTATTGAATTATGCCCTTAATAGGCATCTTTCATTAAGGTTGGGCGGGAGGGGGACGGCTTTTGGCGCAAATACAAGAATTTATATTGGAGGCGGAAATTGAGAATTAAAGGTAAAAAGGGCGGATTACATAAAAAAGCAACGATGAGGAGTTTGGGGGGTTGGGGATTCGACCCTATAACCCCACTCGTGCATATCTCGAGTAAGGAAACTTCAAAACCATTTGTGATCTTGTTTTGCACTTTGATTAATGCTCTCTAATCTATACATGTTTCTTTCTTTTCAGGTGTCTTAGATCAAATATTTATAAACAGGACGCCCCTACTGGATTGTGCTTCTTCTTTTCGGCATTCCGGGCTTTTGTTTATTTGAATTTTTAGCATCTTAATTCTTTTTTGAAGCGATCAAGCTTTTTATTTTATTTTTATTCAATCTTGATTGCTATGGGAATCCAAAAAGGCTATTTTGCCATACCTAGAAGTGTGCTCTATACTGAAATCACACTGTGAATCTTATCTTTGCATAAAACATTCCCTTTAGATTACCAGAATATATTTACTTAATCTACAGCCAAAACTTCGCCAAACTAAAGGGGTTGTACCAGGCACGAACGAAGTGGGGTTGGGGGTATCAATTTCTTATTATCTCGGAGGGTAATCCAGAATGACACCGCCCTCAAATTGAGCCAACTTACCTTACAATCTCCTGTATTGCCCAGTTTTCTCAAACTTCTGATATTTCTACCAACATGTGAGAATTGTCACGTAAACATATTTTAGAGTGGTGCCAAGTTTAGGATATCGGGTATAAGTTAGTCAAAAAATAAGGAATGTGAATACGGACTAAATAAATTACGGATAATGTCTAATAAGGAAAAATGTGCTGTTTTTTGTGGGGGGGGGGAGGGGGAGGAGAGAGGAGAAAACTAATCCCTTCCCTCATTGATTGTGTAAGAATACTATATAATTAGCTTAGTATATTCCGACAAATCTATCCCATTAACGTTTCTAGAATAATTCCTAGAGCCAAGGCCGTGTCCAGGATGGAAAGTATTACTGGCCTTGAGCCCCCCTACTCCCCCCACAGATTTTGCTCGTAAAAATATAACTCAAAGGCATAAAAATAAATTTGTAATGTGGTAAAAAATTGCATCACCCATAAAAAAAGTATCTCCCTTTCTCCCCCGAACAAAAACCCTGGATGCAGCATTGCATAGAACATTCCTAGGTTAACCCCCCACCCCCACAAAAAATAACCCCATCCACAAACAAATCCTAGATACAACCTTGCATAGAACAGTCACAGGTTAACCTGTACAGGATATGCACTCTGGAATTACTCTATGGGGCCCGATTTTGTGTCCTTGAGTACATTGTACCCATTGTGACCTAGTGCTTATCCCCTTGACCGAATTATTGGCCCCCACTATGCTTCAGGAGTCTTTTATCTATTCAAATCTTCATAATTCGTTGGCACATAAAAAGTTGTCGCATTCTCCTGAGAAACAGATCTGTACCAATTGAGATTAAAAGATTAACCAAAGGGATTCTAAAAATAAAGAAAATAATTGACTTTTTAAGTCAATCTTTCAGATGAACTACTTTACAACTAAAACGGCTTCAGAAAAGAGGAGAAAAACTTAGGGGTAGTAGCACCACCCGTATTTACAGTAACTTTTTAAAATTTGGCTTCATTATCGATTGTAATCTCAGTTTGTTTTAGGCTTTATTTTTTTCATTTGTAGTATTTCAGCTCTATTTAAACTCTGATTTCAATCTTTAAAATTCATACAGACACTTCTTTTTCTTGATTTTAATTAAAAAGTAATTAACAAGGAGAATTGTTCCAAGCACACCAGATTAATTAGTCAAATTCATGTTTTGGGGCAGAGGAGTAATTTGCTATGGGGCATGGGGGGGGCAACTGCACCTCCCAGACCCCTGTTTCTGTTTCTCAGCAGTTACCTAAGATCACCCAGTCATATTCTAAAGCAATTTTATAGTTGTGTATTAAAACTATTTTGCAGTATATTTTATCATAAAATTATTTAGCATAATGAAAAGGGGCAGGTTCCTCTCATACACGGTTCCTCTCATACACGGTATAATTTTTGTTCGTTTTATGTTTTAGTGTTGCTCTTTACTTTCATATCTAAAAATAATAGATTCTTTAACTGTATCTTTCCGATAGATTCCTTTTTAACAAGATGGTCAAACAGTTCGTGGTAACGAACTGTAAGTAAGGAGCGACCCGGCTCAATGGTAACCGAAACTCTAGAAAACGGTATTTTGATACAAATAGATACATCAAAGAATCGGATTTTAATGCTGATTTCAAATATATAAGTTTCATCAAGTTTAATCCTACCCATGAAAAGTTACGCGCCTGAGAAAATTTGGCTGATTTTCGAAAAAAGGGGGAAAGACCCCCTAAAAGTTATAGAACCTTAATGAAAATCACACCATCATATTCCGCGTATCAGAGAACCCTACTGTAGAGGTTTCAAGCTCCTATATACAAAAATGTGGAATTTTCCATTTTTTGCCAGAAGAAAGATCACGGGTGCGTGTTTATTTGGTTTTTTTTTCAGGGGTGATCGTATCGACCCAGTGGTCCTAGAATATCGTGGGAGGACTCATTAGAATGGAAATTAAAAGTTCCAGTGTTTTAAGTGACCAAAAAAAATGGAGGGCAACTAGGCCCCCCTCCCACGCTCATTTTTTTCCCAAAGTCACCTGATCAAAATTTTGAGATAGCCATTTTGTTCAGCATGTTCGAAAATATTATAAGTATGTCTTTTAGTATGACTTAATCCCCCGAAGTTCCCGGGAGGAGGGCTGAAAATTATGAACTTTACCCAATGTTAACATATAGTATTGGTTATTGGGAAGTATACAGTACAGACGTTTTCAGGGGAGATTTTTCCTGGTAGTGGGGGGGAGGTGGGTCGGGGGTTATGTGGGAGGATCTTTCCATGAAGGAATTTTTCATGGGGGAAGGGACACTGCTATGAAGGGGACGCCGGGCTTCCCAGCATTATTTAAAAAAAGATCAGAAATTAAATATAAAAAAACAAGTTTTTCAACTGCAACAGCAGCAAACATCAAAACTTTAAACGAACAGAAAATATTACATATATGATTGGGTTCACCCCCTAGTCAATACCTCGACTCTTTAAGCCAAAGATTTTTTAGTACTTTCATAAGAGCTATTTATTCTAATTAACGGCCTTTGTGATTAAGCGGTCATTTTTAAAGAATTGGAACAAAATTCGAACTTTCACTTAAAGAGCAAGGTATTGACTAGGGGGCGAACCCCCTAATATACGTATTAAAAATATATGAATATAGAAGTTCGTTACGTAAGTTAATTCGTAAGTTACGTATATTTATTACTAATAAAAACGTTCGTAAATAAAATGAAACAAGTTTCGAGAAAGCCATTTAACCAAATAAAAGTAAATTAATATGAAAATTTTGTTTTAATTATTCATGTACTGTGAGCCAAGATCAAAACCTGCATTTATTCAAAAACGTTCAAAAATTAAATAAAAAAAAACATGTTTTTTTAACTGAAAGTAAGGAGCGATATTAAAACTTAAAACGAACAGAAATTATTCCGTACATGAAAGGGGCTGTCCCCTCCTCAACGCCTCGCTCTTTACGCTAAAGTTTGACTTTCTCACAACTCTATTTTTTTAAACAATAAAAAACTTTAGCGTAAAGAGCGAGGCGTTGAGGAGGGGATAGTCCCTTTCATATACGGAATAATTTCTGTCCGTTTTAAGTTTTAATGTCGCTCCTTACTTTCAGTAAAAAAAAACTTGTTTTTTTTAAATTTAATTTCATAAAAGAGAGAGAAGTTTGAGGGATAACAATTAACACTATCCTTATTTGTGGTAATTCCTGTGTGTTTAAATTTCGTTCTTTACTCTCATTTCTAGAAATAAAAAAAAAAAATTACTTTTTAGCTTTATCTTTCTCATAAATCCTTTGTTCCTAACAGGTTTCAAAATAGAGATAAAACGAGAAAACAGCGATTATTTGGGGCATGCGCTGCAGTGATGCCAAACGTGGTACAATTGTACCATTTTTGGTACATTTCACCTCTACTGGTACAATTTAGTACAATCCAACAAAATATGGTACATTTTACAAAGCTATGTTACAATTCAGTATTTTAGTACCTATATTTGTATTCTTTCATTTACAAATCTTTTATTTCATCCTGATCTGTTCAGCATAGTCAAAATAAGAGACAGACAAGCAGTCACCTATTTTCCTTTTTTCGTAAACAGACACTTCACTTCCGGCGTCCAAAGGTCGATAAAACATCTTTCTGTGTATCAAATATCAAGTCTTACCGATTGAAAATGAAAGACTAAAAATGAAGCTATAATAACACTTGGATTCGTGATGGTTGGGAATCTAGTGGAATAAAAACAAAAGCCAACCACCCAAGGTGAATCTTCTCAGTTTGAAAATTTTTATTAAGGAAAAAGGAGCCTGCTGAGAGAAATTAAAAGTAAGTAATATTTGTGGGTGGGGCACTCGCATTTGAGCCAAGGTCTAAAGCTTTGATATAGATTTGATACATTAATAAACATGTGTTGTTGTCAGATATTAAACAATCGTCCCATTGTTTATATTTGAGTCTCTTAACTGAAATGGCTGCTGACCACTGTTTTAGGTGAATGCTGTGAACTTGAGTGCCTCTTCTCTTCTGAATGAGGTGACATATGGCTTCAGTCTGCATTTGATTACTCAGATTCTGCAACAGGAAAGGTGTCCTATTTCAGGCAAATTGCAGACCTATTTCATGTAAAAATTGGGCCTGTATATATTGAATATTGAAAATATTCATATATACATATTCACATTCATATATAAATATTCATATATTCATATTCATATATACATATTCATATGCATATATGTATATATTGAAAATTGGGCCTGTATGTAAATATTGGACTGTACCTGTATCAGTGATTAAATGAAAAAAAAAAGTTTTTTCAACTGAAAGTAAGGAGCAACATTAAAACTTAAAACGAACAGAAATTATCATAGACAGCGCAATCGCGCTGCCTAAGTAAAGAACGATGTTGGCACAATGTATTATTTTCTTTTTTCCTTTAGACCAGGGCACTTCGTATTGAAGGAGTTGTCGTAGAAACTTGGAAAAGGGTTCATTCGATTGGAATGACTAATGCCCTTTTTAATAGTGAAAAGTGATTGGAGGGCAACTAATCCTCCTCCCACGCCCACCCTCCCATTTGCCCATTATGTGTAAAAACTAAATTTTGCCCTAAGATTAACTCAAAATGAACTGTGTTAATGCTAATTCCCGGTAAGGCATCTCAGCAGTATCCCAAGAAAGACTGATGGTATTATGTTCAAACTTTCGGGGCTACTTCTGCTCTTAAAATCTAACCAAATCAAAATAGAGTAAGTGTATCCAAGCTATCAAAGAAGTAAACAGATATTTTGGGAATGAAATCAAGTTTTCTATTTCAGGTCAACTAGAGGAGGTATGAAACTAAATTAAACACTACTATTTGTGTCCAGATTTTTAAAAGGGTGTATGTTGTTAAAGACTGCTATAAAATTTTTCTCCGGCATACAAATAGCAGGCCAAACTATAAAGTCTTAAAAAAACGAAAAGATTTAAACTATTATTTTCTTTTTCCCTTAAAAGACTAAGTCAATATAAAACGAACATAAATTAATTAAAAAACTTTTTCCACAAAATAAGTTTTTCAAAGAAAAGTAAAGAACTCCATTAAACCAAAAATGAGAAAAATAAAATCAAATAATCTACCAAGTGTGAAACTACCACAAATCAGCATCGATAAATAAATGAAACTCATAACGAACAGAAATTACAATAAATAAGCGAGTCAAACTCAAAGCGAGCAGAAATTAACATAAGTAGGGGTCAAAACCCCTATGCCTTCCCAAGGCCAGAACATAATTTACATTTTACTGAAAAAAATTACAAATGAATGTCCATTGTCAGTTTAATATACATATACTGATATTTAGTAATCAAAATGTTAATATTATTCGATTTATTAAAGTAAAACCATTTATATTTTTTCAGTAAAATGTCTTATGCAAAATTTTCATAGATAGTACTTTACGTCACCAACGATCCGCGTGTTATGCGAAGCGTAACACGCGGAAAAAAATTTGGGATATGGAACATTTTTTTTATGTAATTTGTGGTACATTTTGTTTTCAGGTGTTGGAAACACTGATGATTGCGAATGCAAATTCTTAGTAGGTACATAACATATTTGGACTAACATACATCAGTAAATATTTCAGCTGAGTCCTGCAAGCGGAATTAACCACGAGCTAGTCTACTCAGCTTTCAAAAATTGTTATATATGCTCTGGATCATTACAGTTTTCTTCGAATTGAACCGATCTGCTAGATTTATTTATTATACTTGCTCTATAAAAAATTGTCTAAAATTATATTAACTGCTGTTTTTGTATAACAACTTTAATGAATTTTTGAATGATTATTTAAACAGTGTAGAAGTTCATAAAATGTATTTCAATTTATACTTTTATAAAATCTAATTTAAACAGAGAGTAATTTTTTTTTAGCACGGATTTCTGAAAATTTTTACAAAGATATTACGGAATTCTGGATGCTTACAAGCAGGGTTGCCATCACGATTTGTTTCTCTGAGCTGTCATCACGGCCAGGTTCTATGATACAGTTAATCTGATGTTTTGATTATCATTAAGATTCCTTAGCTCTTAGGGGTCTCCCCCTTTTTTTCAAAATCAGGGAAATTTTCTCAGGCTCGTAAGTGTTGACTGGTATTATTGAACTTTATGAGTCTTATATATTTGGAATCAACATGAAGTTCAAAGACGATAAATATATAACAAATGCTTCAATTGTGCATGGAACTAAATAGCCAGCTAGTTCAGCATAAAATTTCTTCCCTCTACAAAAATTAAAAAAAAAAAACTCAAATAAAATTCTCAAATTTGGAAAGCCTTATTTTTCACGGGGGAGAATTTTCTGGGAGGGATATATTCCGGTGGGTACTTTCCACGGGGGTATTTTCCGGTGGGTACTTTCCACGGGGGTATTTTCCGGTGGGTACTTTCCACGGGGGTATTTTCCGGGGAGGGAGGTGGGTAATAGTCGGGAAGGTAAACACCGGCCACCATTAAGGGGGAAATTTCAGCGTGTGTTGAGAGGGATATTGAAAAAAACAAAAGGTTTTATGTGCACACTGCTATTAATGCTACTACTGCTGCTGGAACAACAGCTATTGCCACAACTAAAATTAAGGGCATTAAGGTGAAGCTTTCAGGAAATATTTAGGGGGTTTTGAACTAAGTTCAAGCACATTATGAGCATGTACATTGTCAAAAGGGTGTACCAGCAAACAGTAAAATCTATGCTACTTCTCTGCTACTGCTTCTACTACTACTACTGCTACTGCTATTACTGCTATTATTGAGACTGATGGTATTAAAGTGAAACTTTCAGGGAACATTTAGGAGAAGTTTCAGTTAGATTAAAACCCTTTTTTGCATTCCGGTCACCAAAAAGGATGTAATAGCAATTTCAGAAGAACGACTTAGAGTAAAAAAAATCAAAATTTTCAAGCTTGTTGAGAGGGAACAACTCAAAAGACACACTTTGCCTACTGCTACTACTTTTGTTATTACTACTACTATTACAACTACTCCTACTGAGACAAAGAGTATGATAGTGAAGCTTTCAGGGAATGTTTAGGGGGGTGTTGAACTAAATCAAAACATACTTCCTATGTACAGATTGTCAAAATGGCGTATTAGAAATATTCTAAGAACTGTCTAGTGTGGGGTGTTCCCATTTGAGCGCTTTCCCATTTGAGCGCCACGGAATTTTGTTCCCATTTGAGCGCCACGGAGTACCATTTGAGCGCCAAACCCAAAATCTTGAGTTGAAAATTTCAGGGCAGGTACAGGAGGATGTTAAACTAACCAAAGGAGTTATGTCCATACTACTACTACTACAAATGGTTCTATTAATGCTAATGCCACTACAATCGTTACTATTGTGACTATTACCGTTTGTACGACTTTCATTGAATTTTGAAGAGAATCTAAAACTAAATCGAAACACTTTATGTATAAAACCTTTACCCCAGAAACAGCTTGACTATTAATTTGAAACTGTCAGGGCATGTTGAGGTGGATGTTTAACCAACTAAAAGATACTATTTACATACTACTACTACTTGTTCTTCTGCTAATAACACTTCTATTAAGGCCAGGGGCGTCGTTTGGGGGTAACAAGGGGGGCAGTTGCCCCCCTCCCCAATAATGTGGAGAAGAAAATTATACATCCCATGCCCTATGACTATCCAGATCTGGACCCCTCTTGCCCCCCCCCCCCAACAAAACTGCTGGAGATTCGACCCTGATTAAAGCTAAAGGTATTAAGGAAAAATAGTCAGGAATATTGAGGGGTGTAAATAAAATTGAAATAGGGTATGTGTATGCAGTCTGTCGAAAGGGCATATCAACAGTATCTTAAGAACGGCTTAGAGTATTAAGTTTAAGATTTCAGTAAGTTGAACTAATAAAAGTGCAACATGTGTTTTATAATCGAGCTAGCAGTAGTAGTACTAGTACTACTAGTACCTCAACTGTTAGTAATACTACCACTAAGGCTAATGGTATTAAAGTAAAACTTTAAGGGCCTGTTGAGAGGTATGTTGGGTTAAATCAAAACACAAAAAGTAAAAGAAGGTTATCAAATCCCAGCAAGTTCTCATTCAGTCTCTGACCAGTTCACATCTTAAAACAAAAAAGTACATTTCATGGATTACCTTTTTACTTGTGGATAAACCTAGGCACGGAGCCAATTGATTTTGCGTAAAAGGAAATTTATTAAGCTAAGATCTGATTACACAAGTGACTTGTATGTGATTACGGCTTAAGGATTATTTATGGATTGTGGCTTTGGATTAGTATTCAGCACTATTATCATCTGAATCGTGCATTGAAATACTTGGACTACTTGCAATTACTTGAAATTATTTGCAAATTACTGGATTAATTGGCCAACTCAAAGATAAGTAATTATTTATTTTCACTGTTACGCTCATATCAAAATTCAAGCCTTTTGATATTGTTCTCGCTAGTTTCAAAAGTTACCCCCCCCCTGGCCAGCAATTGTTTTGCAGTCAAAAAGTTGTGCGAAAGGATTATGGAAATATACAGTTTTTTGCTACGGCGATCATTCTGAGCACCAAGTGGCAGAGTCGAATTTGAAATTACTTTCGGATAACCCTAGTGCTCGCAAAAGAACGGAAAAAGACGTTGGTAAAGCATTTACCGAATTAGATTCGTTTCCAGACATTTATAAATCGTCATCACCTACTTATCTAGCATTAAACCCAGCGAGTGTTATTGCAGAAGACTCACTGGCACCTAGCCTAATCCTGCAAAAAATAGCTTTTACCCAGGATGAATTAAATCGGACACAAGTGAATCTTACAGCTGAGATATCCCGTCAAGTTAAGGCTGAACTATCAGACCCTGATACATCAAATCAAGCAATTGATATTATAGTAAAAAAAAATTCATGATGCTATTTCCATTGATTACAACCCAAAATTCCAAGAAATAGAAAAATCACTCAAAGGACTATTTGCAATGGTTAAAAGCTTGGAAAGTAGGATTTTGTCATTGGAATCGAAGTGGATGATTTTGAACAAGAAAAGATGTTGGATTGCTTAGTGATGAATGGAGTAAGGCAGAGGCCTGGAAATGATCTAAAGAAAGAAGTATCGGTTATCATTAAAGACAAGATGCTGGTCCCTGGTTTTGAAGTCAATAATATTGTAAATGTTTATCGATTTAGTTTGAATGACTCTAACGATCAATCTAAAGTGTCTCCAGTGCTAATACGCTTCAAAAATGTGGAATTAGCTCGAGTTGTTTTCAAAGCAAAGACTAAACTAGCAAAGAGTGGAATATTTTTATCAGAATCGCTAACAAAAAAGCGTCGTGAAATTTCAAATGCGGCAAGAGATTGCTTCGGTAAATTTAATGTATGGACTGACCGCGGGCAAATTTTGGCCAAACCACCTGGTCAATCAATGATACGAAAGATTCGATCATTCGCGGATTGTGCTTAGATGTATATATATATATATATATATATATATATATATATATTATATATATATATATATATATATATATATATATATATATATATATATATATATATATATACATATATATATATATATATATATATATATATATATATATATATATATATATATATATATATATATATATATATATATATATATATATATATATATACATATATATATATATATATATATATATATATAATATATATATATCTATATATATATATATATATATATAATATATTATATATATATATATATATATATATATATATATATATATATATATATATATATATATTATATATATATATATATATATATATATATATATAATATATATATATATATATATATATATATATATATATATATATATATATATATATATATATATTGTGTGTGTGTGTGTGCATGTATATTTTATGATTTAATTCCATATCTAAAATCTGTTGTCTTTTTTTTACTGGCAAATTAGAAACGCCCCCAGTTGTAGGACGACTTTTTGAGCTTGAAAATAACCCGTTAGATGTTTTAAGCATTATCAATAATTCTATCGGACATGTCAACAGTGATTTGACCACAGTGAACCACGCAGTAATAAGTAAATATGTTTCTAGTCTGAGGGAGGCTGTCAAGCGGGAGGGATATTTTTCAGTGCTCCAGTTGAATATTCAGGGTCTTTGTTCTTCAATAGACCATCTAAAACAGATTGTTTCTGATGGGCTACCTGACGTTGTTGGTTTATGCGAGACTTTTTTAGATTCTAAAAATGATATGCTTTTGGATTTGCAAGGTTATAAAATGGAACGACTGAATCGACAAAAGATGGCCAAGGGTGGTCTTGCTTTGTATATTTCTAATAATCTCCTATATTCTCTTAGAACGGATTTATCCAGAAATATCGAAGGTGTCTTTGAGTCACTTTTCGTAGATATTAAATGTGGAGGTAAGGACTTAATTATTGGTATTATTTATCGATCTCCTAGTGGCTCTATTCCACTGTTTCTACACACCCTTAATGATCTACTGGATACCATCCTAAAACAGTCGACTGAATTAATTATTATGGGAGATTTTAATATAAACTTGATGGATATAAAGTCTTCTGTATCTTTGGATTTTCTGTCGTCCATGCTTGCCGCAGGTACTTTACCTTCTGTATGTATCCCATCTCGCATAACAGAGAGTACGTCATCTCTGATAGACAATATTTTCTGTGCGGCTACCTTGATCCAAAATTGTGTTTTAGTGAGCGACATTTCCGATCATTTCCCTGTTTACTCTAGATACTGTTTTGATAAACTCAAAACTGACTATTGAGAGGACTTCTGAGTCTGGTAAGAGGCCTTTTAGGTTTGGTGAAGTGGAATTGATGCTTCTTAGGTCAAGATTGGCAGAAATTTCTTGGGGTGGTTTTGAGAGTGATTCTGACTTTTGTAATTTATTTGATACTTTTTATGAGTCTATTAAAGATGCTGTTCTTGATATTTGTTCTATTTCACCTTCTAATCGTAAGTCTAAGAATACTTTTCCTCTAAATCCTTGGATGACCCCTGGTCTCCTTAGGAGTTGTAGGAGAAAAAATAATCTCTGGAGGGCCTTTAAGTCTGCTAGCCCTTCAATGAAAGCTATTTGCTTTCAGCGATTTAAAATTTATAGGAATATTCATAACTTTTTTTGTCGAAAGGCCAAGTCCCAGTATTATTTTAATTGTTTTTCAGATTGTGGTAAAGATATACGAAAAACATGGCAGGTTATAAATTCTGTGCTTAGGCACTCTTTTCAGTCTCCATCAGCCCCTTCTTTTTTGGATCTTGATGGCAAAATCATCGAAGGTGAACTGAATGTTCAAGATGCATTTACTTCATATTTTGCGAATATTGGTAAAAGGACCGCTTCGGCTGTTGGTTCTTCTCCTTCAGGATTCAACTTCAGGTCTTATCTTGGGCCACCTTGTATGAAGTCAATGTTTTTGGAACCAGCGATGGAAAAAGAAATTGCTAAAATTGTTATGGGATTGTTCGTCGTCTGGCCCTGATAATATTCCTACTAAAGTAATTAAGTTCATACTTCCTTCCATTATTTATCCCTTAACAAAACTTATTAACCTCTCCTTTCAGCATGGTATTTTCCCGAGTAGTCTCAAGCGTGCTCGAGTAATCATATTATATAAGGGGGGGACACGAAATGACCCAGCCAACTATCGGCCAATTTCTTTGTTGTCTGTGTTTAGCAAAATATTTGAGAAGGCGATGCTTTCTCGTCTTAATCATTTTCTTACTTCTAAAGATTTTTTTCACGATTTTCAATTTGGTTTTCGAGCAAATCATTCGACTAAACATGCTTGTGCGGTTTTACTGAATTATCTTCACTCTGCCATAGACTCCCATTTGATTCCTGCTGCTTTGTTTCTGGATGTTCGTAAAGCCTTTGATTCTTTAACCCACAGTGTTCTTCTGTTTAAACTTTCTCATTTTGGCGTAAGAGGTAGTGCGTTTTATTGGTTCAAGTCTTTCTTGTCTGGTAGAATAATTTCTGTTGATCCATTTTTTCGCTCACCATCAAGTGTTGACCAGGGGGTCCCTCAAGGGTCAATTTTAGGGCCGGTACTGTTTTTAATTTATATAAATGACCTAATTTTTGCAGTTAGAAATAAAATTCCTCTTTATTGCTGTCGTCTATGTCATCCAACAGTCTCCCTTACCCATAATTATAGTTTGCATACCTCGGATTCTCTTGTTACTTTTGCCGATGATACCACCCTTATTACTTCTGGGAGAACAGAGGATGAGGTTCGTACAAAGTTAGTGGACCTCTTTGAGAGAGTTTCAATTTGGTTTGATGCTAACTCTCTCGCCTTAAATGTTTCTAAAACTAGTTTTTTAGTTTTTTCTCGTATATCCCAGGCTTGCCCTCAATTATCTGAATTTCATATATCCAAAGGCTTTATTAGTAGACCAAAGGATGGCCATGTCCGTTTCCTAGGTATCCTCCTAGATGAAAATTTATCTTTCAAACACCATATTGATTTGATTAAATGAAGGTATGCAGAAACCTCGGTATTCTAAGAAAACTAAAGCATATCTTTCCAGGACCAATTCTAAGAATCCTATTTCATAGCTTAATTCATTCTTATGTTTCCTATTGTTCAGTCATATGGATGTCTACTCTCCCTTCTTTTGTCAAACCGCTTTCGAATATTTATGATAAAACTATAAATCTTATCCAGGATGTAAATCGTTCGGCAACTAAACCGTTACTTGATATTAAAAAACTTTATATTCTTTCCTGTGCGTCTTTCGCTTTTCTTCAGCTCCATGGTGATATTCCTAGGTCCCTTAGGTTTACGTCTTCTTTTGTATCTGATCGGTCAAATTATCAACTCTGTAGTTCTCTAAATATCCAAATTCCCCATACACCAACAATAAGATCCGATTTTAATCCTCTTGTTGCGTGTCATTTGACATGGAACACCCTTCCCGATTCGGCTCGAGAATGCCACTCGTTTGGCACCTCCTTCAAAAGACTAGTAAAAAAAATATTTGTTTTCATATGATTAATTTTCTTTACTTTTTCCTGCTGCCAACAATTTTTTTTTTTTTTTTTTTTTTTTTTTTTTTTTTTTTTTTTTTTTTTAGATGTTGTTATTCACTGTAGTTTGATAAAGTTTATTTAGTGAACCGTCCTTGTTTTTATTTATTTTTTTTTATGAAGCAAATGCTTCACATGTTAAAAGTTCAAATGCTTATGTTTATATGTTTAAATATTAATGTTATGTCTATATTGTTTAAATCTTAAGCGTTTAAATGTTTAATGTTTATTTGACATTTTCATAATCCCCCTCCTACAGGCCATGGAGCCTTTGTGGGGATTTGTAGATTGTTATGTAATTATTTTACTGATATATGGAAAATAAACCTATCTATCGATCTATCTAAAAGGACGGATCAGCAATGTCTCAGAAACCGCCTAAAGTATTAATTTAAAACTATTCGGGCATGAGGAGAAGATGTTGAAGTAGGCCAAAAAAGTAAAATCTAAATACTACACTGCTACTACTACTACTATTGTTGCTATTACCACCCTCAATTTCGCTCTTTACTTTTATATGAAATACCTTGTTTTTGTTTATTTAAAATTTCTTTGATTTTAATAGCATACCATGTTTATACTAAATGTTAGAGACGCTACGATCCCCTTAAACACGACTCTTTAAGTCCAAAATTTAACTTTTGCGCAGCAACAACCCCTATGCCTTATAAATAAAAATGTTTTTACTTTTATAACTTTAATAAATCAAATAATATTAGCATTTTGATTACTAACTATCATTATATGTATATTAAACTGACAATGTACATTCATTTGTATTTTTTTTCAGTAAAGTGCAAATTATGTTAGTAAAACCCTATCATGAGGTCCGATCGCTCACCCCTGCTGCCATCTACAATTTAGTTTAATGCTGACGGGACTCCTAATATGGGCATAGAGTCCCTAGGGAGAACACCTGTGCTGTCAGTCATTAATCAAATTGTTTCCGGGGAAGTTAATTAATGTCTGACAGATGACGTCAAGTTAATTAATGTCTTTGGAGTTCGACCAGAATTGTTTCCGGGGCAAAGTTTAGATCACACGTGACAGATGATGTCATGGTTGATTGATTGACACGAAAGGGGAATTAATTTGGTGTTTCTAAGGGGAAAGTGGGGAAGAGATATATTGATTGCGTAATCGAAGGGAGAGAATTCCCGAGAAATTGATTACATAATCAGTAGAACCCTATCAGGAGCTCATGACGGGAATCCATTTATGTGCATAGAATGACATAATCAACTAGGACAAATGGATTTCTGAGAAATTGATTACATAATCGGTAGAACCCTATCAGAAGATCATGACGGGAGTCCAATATATGGGCATAGAATGACGTAATCGACTAGGACAAATGGATTTCTGAGAAATTGATTACATAATCGGTAGAACCCTATCAGAAGGTCATGACGGGGGTCCATATATGGATATAGAATGACGTAATCGACTAAGACAATTGGATTTCTGAGAAATTGATTACATAATCGGTAGAAGCCTATCAGAAGGTCATGACGGGAATCCATTTATGTGCATAGAATGACGTAATCGACTAAGACAAATGGATTTCTGAGAAATTGATTACATAATCGGTAGAACCCTATCAGAAGGTCATGACGGGGGTCCATATATGGATATAGAATGACGTAATCGACTAAGACGATGGATTTCTGAGAAATTGATTACATAATCGGTAGAACCCTATCAGAAGGTCATGACTAGACTCCAAGCAATACTTTTCAAAAGGCATTTCAGAACAAGTTACTTTCTTAGTGACCATCCTAAACCCATTTTACAAATTGAAGTACCCATCCTTTTAGCTTAGAGTTTTAGTTTGGTTTAGTTTTAGTTAAAAGTTTAGAGTTTTTAGCTTAGAGTCTTAGCTTAGAGTTTTTGTTAGAGTTCTAGTTTAGTTTAGTTTTAATTAAGAGTTTAGAGTTTTTAGCTTAGAGTCTTAGCTTAGAGTTTTATTTAGAGTTCTAGTTTAGTTTAGTTACAGTTAAGAATTTAGAGTTTTAGCTTAGAGTCTTAGCTTGGAATTTTACTTATAGTTATAGTTTGGTTAAGTTTTAGTTAAGAGTTTCGAGTTTTAGCTTAGAGTCTTAGCTTAGAGTTTTTGTTAGAGTTCTAGTTTAGTTTAGTTTTAGTTAAGAGTTTAGAGTTTTTAGCTTAGAGTCTTAGCTTAGAGTTTTAGTTAGAGTTGAAGTTTAGTTTAGTTACAGTTAAGAGTTTCTAGTTTTAGCTTGGAGTCATACCTTAGAGTTTTACTTAAAGTTTTAGTTTGGCTAAGTTTTAGTTAAGAGTTTCGAGTTTTAGCTTAGAGTCTTAACTTAGATTTTTTTTTAGAGTTCTAGTTTAGTTTAACTTTAGTTAAGAGTTTGATGTTTTACCTTTGAGTTTCAGTTAGAGTTCTAGTTTAGTTTAATTTTAGTTAAGAGTTTGATGTTTTACCTTTGAGTTTCAGTTAGAGTTCTAGTTTAGTTTAGTTAAGAGTTTGGTGTTTTAGCTTAGAGTCTTAGCATAGAGTTTTTGTTAGAGTTCTAGTTTATTTTAGTTTTAGTTAAGAGTTTAGAGTTTTTAGCTTAGAGTCTTAGCGTAGAGTTTATGTTGAAGTTCTAGTTTAGTTTAGTTTTAGTTAATAGTTTAGAGTTTTAGCTTAGAGACTTAGCTTAGAGTTATAGTTTTAGTTTAGTTTTACTTAAGAGTTTAGAGTTTTTTAGCTTAGAGTCTTAGCTTAGAGTTTTTGATAGAGTTCTAGTTTAGTTTAGTTTTAGTTAAGAGTTCGATGTTTTACCTTAGAGTCATAGCTTAGAGTTTTAGTTAGAGTTCTAGTTTAGTTTTAGTTAAGAGTTTAGAATTTTAGCTTAGAGTCTTAGCTTAGAGTTTTTGTTAGAGTTCTAGTTTATTTTAGTTTTAGTTAAGAGTTTAGAGTTTTTAGCTTAGAGTCTTAGCCTAGAGTTTTTGATAGAGTTCTAGTTTAGTTTAGTTTTAGTTAAGAGTTTGATGTTTTACCTTAGAGTCATAGCTTAGAGTTCTAGTTTAGTTTAGTTTTAGTTAAGAGTTTAGAATTTTAGCTTAGAGTCTTAACTTAGAGTTTTTGTTAGAGTTCTAGTTCATTTTAGTTTTAGTTAAGAGTTTAGAGTTTTTAGCTTAGAGTTTTTGTTGAAGTTCTAGTTTAGTTTAGTTTTAGTTAAAAGTTTAGAGTTTTTAGCTTAGAGTCTTAGCTTAGAGTTTTTGTTAGAGTTCTAGTTTAGTTTAGTCTTAACTTAGAGTTTTTTGATAGAGTTCTAGTTTAGTTTAATTTTAGTTAAGAGTTTGATGTTTTACCTTTGAGTTTCAGTTAGAGTTCTAGTTTAGTTTAGTTTTAGTTAAGAGTTTGGTGTTTTACCTTAGAGTCTTAGCTTAGAGTTTTAGTTAGAGTTCTAGTTTAGTTTAGTTTTAGTTAAGAGTTTAGAATTTTAGCTTAGAGTCTTAGCTTAGAGTTTATGTTAGAGTTCAAGTTTATTTTAATTTTAGTTAAAAGTTTAGAGTTTTTAGCTTAGAGTCTTAGCTTAGAGTTTTAGTTAGAGTTCTAGTTTAGTTTAGTTTTAGTTAAGAGTTTAGAATTTTAGCTTAGAGTCTTAACTTAGAGTTTTTGTTAGAGTTCTAGTTCATTTTAGTTTTAGTTAAGAGTTTAGAGTTTTTAGCTTAGAGTCTTAGTTTAGAGTTTTTGTAGAAGTTCTAGTTTAGTTCAGTTTTAGTTAAAAGTTTAGAGTTTTTAGCTTAGACTCTTAACTTAGAGTTTTTGTTAGAGTTCTAGTTTAGTTTAGTTTTAGTTAAGAGTTTAGAATTTTAGCTTAGAGTCTTAGCTTAGAGTTTTTGTTAGAGTTCTAGTTTATTTTAGTTTTAGTTAAGAGTTTAGAGTTTTTAGCTTAGAGTCGTAGCTTAGAGTTTTTGTTGAAGTTCTAGTTTAGTTTAGTTTTAGTTAATAGTTTAGAGTTTTAGCTTAGAGTCTTAGCTTAGAGTTTTTGTTAGACTTGAAGTTTAGTTTAGTAATAGTTAAGAGTTTAGAGTTTTAGCTTAGAGTCATAGCTTAGAGTTTTACTTAAAGTTGTAGTTTAGTCAAGTTTTAGTTAAGAGTTTCGAGTTTTAGCTTAGAGACTTAGCTTAGAGTTATAGTTTAGTTTAGTTTTAGTTAAGAGTTTGGTGTTTTACCTTAGAGTCATAGCTTAGAGTTTTAGTTAGAGTTCTAGTTTAGTTTAGTTTTAGTTAAGAGTTTAGAATTTTAGCTTAGAGTCTTAGCTTAGAGTTTTTGTTAGAGTTCTAGTTTATTTTAGTTTTAGTTAAGAGTTTAGAGTTTTTAGCTTAGAGTCTTAGTTTAGAGTTTTTTGTTGAAGTTCTAGTTTAGTTTAGTTTTAGTTAAAAGTTTAGAGTTTTTAGCTTAGAGTCTTAGCTTACAGTTTTTGTTAGAGTTCTAGTTTAGTTTAGTCTTAACTTAGAGTTTTTTTTTTATAGAGTTCTAGTTTAGTTTAATTTTAGTTAAGAGTTTGATGTTTTACCTTTGAGTTTCAGTTAGAGTTCTAGTTTAGTTTAGTTTTAGTTAAGAGTTTGGTGTTTTACCTTAGAGTCTTAGCTTAGAGTTTTAGTTAGAGTTCTAGTTTAGTTTAGTTTTAGTTAAGAGTTTAGAATTTTAGCTTAGAGTCTTAGCTTAGACTTTTTGTTAGAGTTCTGGTTTATTTTAGTTTTAGTTAAGAGTTTAGAGTTTTTAGCTTAGAGTCTTAACTTAGAGTTTTTGTTGAAGTTCTAGTTTAGTTTAGTTTTAGTTAATAGTTTATAGTTTTAGCTTAGAGTCTTAGCTTAGAGTTTTTGTTAGACTTGAAGTTTAGTTTAGTAATAGTTAAGAGTTTAGACATTTAGCTTAGAGTCATAGCTTAGAGTTTTAGTTAAAGTTATAGTTTAGTTAAGTTATAGTTAAGAGTTTAGAGTTTTACCTTAGAGTCATAGCTTAGAGTTTTAGTTAGAGTTCTAGTTCAGTTTAGTTTTAGTTAAGAGTTTACAGTTTTAGCTTAGAGTCTTAGCTTATAGTTTGTGTCAGAGTTCTAGTTTAGTTTAGTTATAGTTAAGAGTCTCGAGTTTTCAGCGTAGAGTCTTCGCTTAGAGTTTCTGTTAGAGTTCTAGTTTAGTTTACTTCTAGTTAAGAGTTTATACATTGCCTTTGTCGATTTTCGATCTGCCTTCGACACTGTCGATAGGCAGTCACTATGGCTAATCCTCCAGTCTGCTGGCGTACCCACGAAAATCGTCCGTCTCCTCAAGGAGCTGTATAATAACACTGAAAGTGCGGTGATCGTAAATGGACGGCCTTCTGGATATTTCAAAATTAAAAATGGTGTCCGGCAAGGATGTGCCGCTGCACCTGAGCTTTTTAACTGTGTAATAGACCACATCCTGAATAAAACACAGCAGGTGCAGCCGTTTGGCATAGGCTTTGCTGGAAGAGTTCTTTCAGACGTCGACTTTGCCGACGACGTGGCGCTAATATGCGAAAACATTAGTGACCTCAAAAAAACACTGGAAACACTGGCCTCTGCCGCTGAGAGACTCGGTCTGAAAATAAATTGGTCGAAGACCAAGATAATGCCCGTTGAGAAAACGCCGTCCAGCCCCCTGTCATCTGTGGAAATCTGTGGCCAGACTGTAGAGGTAGTCAAGCAGTTTACCTACCTTGGTTCAATTGTCTGCTCAAACGGAAGCCTAGATGCCGAAATTTCATTAAGAGCGGCAAAAGCAAACTCTGTCTTCGGTCGCCTTCTAAAAACAGTCTTCCATAAACCCCAGATCAGCCGTCTCACCAAAGCACGAATATATTCTGCTTCGGTTGCCAGCGTTATGCTCTATTCTGCTGAGACTTGGTCGCTGACTCAGACACAGACGCTGAAGGTAGATGCCATCCAGACGAAACACCTCCGAAAAATCGAACGCTCCAGATGGCCCGACAGGGTACGAAATTCGGAAATCCTCAGGTCCTTCAAACTCCCACCTCTGTCCGAGCAGCTTGAGTCTCGCACGCTGCGTTGGTATGGTCATCTGCTCCGTCTGCCTGCCCAAACACCCGCCCGGCTCATCTTCGATTTCGACCCAGCTGCAAACGGCTGGAGGCGTCCTAGGGGAGCACCACGCACCAGATGGGCGGACGTCATCCGTGATCGGCTCGTCTCCAGAAACATCAACCCGGCTGAAGTGACAACCCTCGGCCGGAATCGACCACTCTGGAGAAAACTGACGGCGCTGACGACTGGTTCCCTCTACGCTGGCGACGCTGCCGAGCAAGAGCTTTAAGTAAGTAAAAGTAAGTAAGTAAGAGTTTAGAGTTTTAGCTTAGAGTCTTAGCTTATAGTTTGTGTTAGAGATCTAGTTTAGTTTAGTAATAGTTAAGAGTTTAGAGTTTTAGCTTAGAGTCTTAGCTTAGAGTTTTTGTTAGAGTTCTAGTTTAGTTTAGTTATAGTTAAGAGTTTGGTGTTTTACCTTAAAGACTTAGCATAGTTTTAGTTTAGTTTAGTTTTAGTTAAGAGTTTAGAGTTTTAGCTTAGAGTCATAGCTTAGAGTTTTGTTAGAGTTCTAGTTTAGTTTAGTTTTAGTTAAGAGTTTAGAGTTTTTAGCTTAGAGTCTTAGTTTTAGAGTTTTTTGTTGAAGTTCTAGTTTAGTTTAGAGTTTTAGCTTAGACTTAGAGTTTTAATTAGAGTTCTAGTTTAGTTTAGTTTTAGTTAAGAGTTTAGAGTTTTAGCTTAGAGTCTTAGCTTAGAGTTTTTGTTAGAGTTCTAGTTTAGTTTAGTTTTAGTTAAGAGTTTAGAGTTTTAGCTTAGAGTCTTAGCTTAGAGTTTTTGTTAGAGTTCTAGTTTAGTTTAGTTATAGTTAAGAGTTTGGTGTTTTACCTTAGAGACTTAGCATAGAGTTTTAGTTTACTTTAGTTTTACTTAAGAGTTTAGAGTTTTAGCTTAGAGTCTCAGCTTAGAGTTCTAGTTTAGTTTAGTTTTAGTTAAGAGTTTAGTGTTTTTAGCTTAGAGTCTTAGTTTAGAGTTTATGTTGAAGTTCTAGTTTAGTTTAGTTTTAGTTTAGAGTTTTAGCTTAGACATAGAGATTTAATTAGAGTTCTAGTTTAGTTTAGTTTTAGTTAAGAGTTTAGAGTTTTTAGCTTAGAGTCTTTGACTAGTTTTATTTAGAGTTCTAGTTTAATTTAGTTTTAGCTAAGAGTTCAGAGTTTTACCATAGAGTCTTAGCTTAGAATTTTAGTTAGAGTTAAAGTTTAGTTTAGTTACAGTTAAGAATTTAGATTTTTAGCTTAGAGTCATAGCTTAGAGTTTTACTTAAAGTTATAGTTTGGTTAAGTTTTAGTTAAGAGTTTCGAGTTTTAGCTGAGTCTTAGCTTTGAGTTTTTGTTAGAGTTCTACTTTAGTTTAGTTTTAGTTAAGAGTTTAGAGTTTTACCATAGAGTCTTAGCTTAGAGTTTTTGTTAGAGTTCTAGTTTAGTTTAATTATAGTTAAGAATTTGATGTTTTACCATTGAGTTTCAGTTAGAGTTCTAGTTTAGTTTACTTTTAGTTAAGAGTTTAGTGTTTTACCTTAGAGTCTTAGCTTAGAGTTTTAGTTAGAGTTCTAGTTTAGTTTAGTTTTAGTTAAGAGTTTAGAATTTTAGCTTAGAGTCTTAACTTAGAGTTTTTGTTAGAGTTCTAGTTTATTTTAGTTTTAGTTAAGAGTTTAGAGTTTTTAGCTTAGAGTCTTAGCTTAGAGTTTTTCTTGAAGTTCTAGTTTAATTTAGTTTTAGTTAAGAGTTTAGAGTTTTTTAGCTTAGAGTCTTAGCTTAGAGTTTTTGTTAGAGTTCTAGTTTAGTTTAGTTTTAGTTAAGAGTTTGTTGTTTTACCTTAGAGTCTTAGCTTAGAGTTTTAGTTAGAGTTCTAGTTTAGTTTAGTTTTAGTTAAGAGTTTAGAATTTTAGCTTAGAGTCTTAACTTAGAGTTTTTGTTAGAGTTCTACTTTAGTTTAGTTTTAGTTAAGAGTTTAGAGTTTTACCATAGAGTCTTAGCTTAGAGTTTTTGTTAGAGTTCTAGTTTAGTTTAATTATAGTTAAGAATTTGATGTTTTACCATTGAGTTTCAGTTAGAGTTCTAGTTTAGTTTACTTTTAGTTAAGAGTTTAGTGTTTTACCTTAGAGTCTTAGCTTAGAGTTTTAGTTAGAGTTCTAGTTTAGTTTAGTTTTAGTTAAGAGTTTAGAATTTTAGCTTAGAGTCTTAACTTAGAGTTTTTGTTAGAGTTCTAGTTTATTTTAGTTTTAGTTAAGAGTTTAGAGTTTTTAGCTTAGAGTCTTAGCTTAGAGTTTTTCTTGAAGTTCTAGTTTAATTTAGTTTTAGTTAATAATTTAGAGTTTTTTAGCTTAGAGTCTTAGCTTAGAGTTTTTGTTAGAGTTCTAGTTTAGTTTAGTTTTAGTTAAAAGTTTGTTGTTTTACCTTAGAGTCATAGCTTAGAGTTTTAGTTAGAGTTCTAGTTTAGTTTAGTTTTAGTTAAGAGTTTAGAGTTTTTAGCTTAGAGTCTTAGCTTAGAGTTTTGTTGAAGCTATAGTTTAGTTTAGTTTTAGTTAAGAGTTTATAGTCTTAGCTTAGAGTCCTAGCTTAGAGTTTTTGTTAGAGTTTTAGTTTAGTTTAGTTTTAGTTAAGAGTTTAGAGTTTTAGCTTAGAGTCTTAGCTTAGAGTTGAAGTTTAGTTTAGTTATAGTTAAGAATTTAGAGTTTTTAGCTTAGAGTCATAGTTTAGAGTTTTTGTTAGAGTTCTAGTTTAGTTTAGTTAAGAGTTTAGAGTTTTATCATAGAATCATAGCTTAGAGTTTTTGTTGAAGTTGAAGTTTAGTTTAGTCATAGTTAAGAATTTAGAGTTTTTAGCTTAGAGTCTTAGCTTAGAGTTTTACTTAGAGTTCTAGTTTAGTTTAGTTTTAGTTAAGAGTTTAGAGTTTTAGCTTAGAGTCTTAGCTTAGAGTTTTTGTTGAAGTTCTAGTTTAGTTTAGTTAAGAGTTTAGAGTTCTACCTTAGAGTCTTAGCTTAGAGTTCTACGTAGAGTTGAAATTTAGTTTAGTTATAGTTAAGGGTTTAGAGTTGTAGCTTGGAGTCTTAGCTTAGAGTTTTAGTTAGAGTTCTAGCTTAGTTTAGTTTTAGTTAAGAGTTTGGAGTTTTACCTTAAAGTCTTAGCTTAGAGTTTTATTTAGAGTTCTTGTTTAGTTTAGTTTTAGTTATGAGTTTTGAGTTTTACCTTAAAGTCTTAGATTAGAGTTTTAGTTAGGGTTGAAGTTTCGGTTAGTTTAGTTATAGTTAAGAGTTTATAGTTTTAGCTTAGAGTCTTAGCTTAGAGTTTTAGTTAGAGTTATTGTTTAGTTTAGTTTTAGTTAAGAGTTATAGCTTAGAGGTTTAGCCTAGAATCTTAGCTTAGAGATTTAGTTAGAGTTGAAGTTTAGTCCTAACTAGCATAACCACAAAATTACACAATATTGCATAGAAATAGCAAAACCATAGGTTAGATTAGGTTAGATTAGAGGTTAGGTTTCTCCACGTTTAAGCTAGGTTAGATTAGGTTAGCTTAATTAGTTAATAAGTTAGGTTAGTATGGTTAGGTTAGGTTACCTTAAAGTCTTAGATTAGAGTTTTAGTTAGGGTTGAGGATTTTCCGGCGAGTATGGTTAGGTTAGGTTAGGTTAGACTAGATTAAGTTAGGTTAGATTAGGTTAGGTTAAGTCAGCATAGGTAAGTTAGGTTAGGTTAGCTAAGTTAGGTTAGGTTAGATTAGATTAGGTTACGCGCGCGTACGTAGGCTAACCTAACCTAACATAACTTAATCTAGCCTAACCTAACCTAACTTAAACATGGATAGATGTTTACTAGCTAATCTAACCTAACCTAACTTAGCTAACCTAACCTAACTTACCTATGCTGACTTAACCTAACCTAATCTAACCTAACTTAATCTAGTCTAACCTAACCTAACCTAACCAAGATACTCGCCGGAAAATCCTCAACCCTAACTAAAACTCTAATCTAAGACTTTAAGGTAACCTAACCTAACCATACTAACCTAACTTATTACCTAATTAAGCTAACCTAATCTAACCTAGCTTAAACGTGGAGAAACCTAACCTCTAACCTAACCTAATCTAACCTATGGTTTTGCTATTTCTATGCAATATTGTGTAATTTTGTGGTTATGCTAGTTTAGACTAAACTTCAACTCTAACTAAATCTCTAAGCTAAGATTCTAGGCTAAACCTCTAAGCTATAACTCTTAACTAAAACTAAACTAAACAATAACTCTAACTAAAACTCTAAGCTAAGACTCTAAGCTAAAACTATAAACTCTTAACTATAACTAAACTAAACGAAACTTCAACCCTAACTAAAACTCTAATCTAAGACTTTAAGGTAAAACTCAAAACGCATAACTAAAACTAAACTAAACAAGAACTCTAAATAAAACTCTAAGCTAAGACTTTAAGGTAAAACTCCAAACTCTTAACTAAAACTAAACTAAGCTAGAACTCTAACTAAAACTCTAAGCTAAGACTCCAAGCTAAAACTCTAAACCCTGAACTATAACTAAACTAAACTTCAACTCTACGTAGAACTCTAAGCTAAGACTCTAAGGTAGAACTCTAAACTCTTAACTAAACTAAACTAGAACTTCAACAAAAACTCTAAGCTAAGACTCTAAGATAAAACTCTAAACTCTTAACTATAACTAAACTAAACTAGAACTCTAAGTAAAACTCTAAGCTAAGACTCTAAGCTAAAAACTCAAAATTCTTAACTATGACTAAACTAAACTTCAACTTCAACAAAAACTCTAAGCTATGATTCTATGATAAAACTCTAAACTCTTAACTAAACTAAACTAGAACTCTAACAAAAACTCTAAACTATGATTCTAAGCTAAAAAGTCTAAATTCTTAAAACTAAACTTCAACTCTAACTATAACTCTAAGCTAAGACTCTAAGCTAAAACTCTAAACTCTTAACTAAAACTAAACTAAACTAAAACTCTAACAAAAACTCTAAGCTAGGACTCTAAGCTAAGACTATAAACTCTTAACTATAACTAAACTAAACTATAGCTTCAACAAAAACTCTAAGCTAAGACTCTAAGCTAAACACTCTAAACTCTTAACTAAAACTAAACTAAACTAGAACTCTAACAAAAACTCTAAGTTAAGACTCTAAGCTAAAATTCTAAACTCTTAACTAAAACTAAACTAAACTAGAACTCTAACTAAAACTCTAAGCTATGACTCTAAGGTAAAACAACAAACTCTTAACTAAAACTAAACTAAACTAGAACTCTAACAAACACTCTAAGCTAAGACTCTAAGCTAAAAAACTCAAAATTCTTAACTATAACTAAACTAAACTTCAACTCTAAGCTAAGACTCTAAGCTAAAACTCTAAACTCTTAACTAAAACTAAACTAAACTAAAACTCTAACAAAAACTCTAAGCTAGGACTCTAAGCTAAGACTATAAACTCTTAACTAAAACTAAACTAAACTATAGCTTCAACAAAAACTCTAAGCTAAGACTCTAAGCTAAAAACGCTAAACTCTTAACTAAAACTAAACTAAACTAGAACTCTAACAAAAACTCTAAGTTAAGACTCTAAGCTAAAATTCTAAACTCTTGACTAAAACTAAACTAGAACTCTAACTAAAACTCTAAGCTATGACTCTAAGGTAAAACAACAAACTTAACTAAAACTAAACTAAACTAGAACTCTAACAAAAACTCTAAGCTAAGACTTTAAGCTAAAAAACTCTAAACTCTTAACTAAAACTAAACTAAAACTCTAAGCTAAGTCTCGAAGATAAAACTCCAAACGCTTAACTATATCTAAACTAAACTAGAACTCTAACAAAAACTCTAAGCTAAGACTCTAAGCTAAAACTCTAAACTCTTAACTATTACTAAACTAAACTTCAACTCTAACAAAAACTCTAAACTAAGACTCTAAGCTAAAACTCTAAACTATTAACTAAAACTAAATTAAACTAGAACTTCAACAAAAACTCTAAGCTAAGACTCTAAGCTAAAAACTCTAAACTCTTAACTAAAACTAAAATAAACTAGAACTCTAACAAAAACTCTAAGCTAAGACTCTAAGCTAAAACTCTAAACTCTTAACTATTACTAAACTAAACTTCAACTCTAACAAAAACTCTAAACTAAGACTCTAAGCTAAAACTCTAAACTATTAACTAAAACTAAATTAAACTAGAACTTCAACAAAAACTCTACGCTAAGACTCTAAGCTAAAAACTCTAAACTCTTAACTAAAACTAAAATAAACTAGAACTCTAACAAAAACTCTAAGCTAAGACTCTAAGGTAAAACACTAAACTCTTAACTAAAAGTAAACTAAACTAGAACTCTAACTGAAACTCAATGGTAAAACATCAAATTCTTAACTATAACTAAACTAAACTAGAACTCTAACAAAAACTCTAAGCTAAGACTCTATGGTAAAACTCTAAACTCTTAACTAAAACTAAACTAAAGTAGAACTCTAACAAAAACTCTAAGCTAAGACTCAGCTAAAACTCGAAACTCTTAACTAAAACTTAACCAAACTATAACTTTAAGTAAAACTCTAAGCTAAAAATCTAAATTCTTAACTGTAACTAAACTAAACTTTAACTCTAACTAAAACTCTAAGCTAAGACTCTATGGTAAAACTCTAAACTCTTAGCTAAAACTAAATTAAACTATAACTCTAAATAAAACTAGTCAAAGACTCTAAGCTAAAAACTCTAAACTCTTAACTAAAACTAAACTAAATTAGAACTCTAATTAAAACTCTATGTCTAAGCTAAAACTCTAAACTATAACTAAACTAAACTAGAACTTCAACATAAACTCTTCACTAAGACTCTAAGCTAAAAACACTAAACTCTTAACTAAAACTAAAATAAACTAGAACTCTAACTAAAACTCTAAGCTATGACTCTAAGGTATAACATCGAACTCTTAACTAAAACTAAACTAAACTAGAACTCTATCAAAAACTCTAAGCTAAGACTCTAAGCTAAAAAACTCTAAACTCTTAACTAAAACTAAAATAAACTAGAACTCTAACAAAAACTCTAAGCTAAGACTCTAAGCTAAAATTCTAAACTTTTAACTAAAACTAAACTAAATTAGAACTCTAACTAAAACTCTAAGCTATGACTCTAAGGTATAACATCGAACTCTTAACTAAAACTAAACTAAACTAGAACTCTATCAAAAACTCTAAGCTAAGACTCTAAGCTAAAAAACTCTAAACTCTTAACTAAAACTAAACTAAAACTATAACTCTAAGCTAAGTCTCTAAGCTAAAACTCTAAACTATTAACTAAAACTAAACTAAACTAGAACTTCAACATAAACTCTACGCTAAGACTCTAAGCTAAAAACTCTAAACTCTTAACTGAAACTAAAATAAACTAGAACTCTAACAAAAAATCTATGCTAAGACTCTAAGCTAAAACACCAAACTCTTAACTAAACTAAACTAGAACTCTAACTGAAACTCAAAGGTAAAACATCAAACTCTTAACTAAAATTAAACTAAACTAGAACTCTAACTGAAACTCAAAGGTAAAACATCAAACTCTTAACTAAAATTAAACTAAACTAGAACTCTAACAAAAAAGTCTAAGTTAAGACTCTAAGCTAAAACTCGCAACTCTTCACTAAAAATTAGCCAAACTAAAACTTTAAGTAAAACTCTAAGGTATGAATCCAAGCTAAAACTCGAAACTCTTAACTGTAACTAAACTAAACTTCAACTCTAACTAAAACTCTAAGCTAAAAACTCTAAACTCTTAACTAAAACTAAACTAAACTAGAACTCTAACAAAAACTCTAAGCTAAGACTCTAAGCTAAAACTCGAAACTCTTAACTAAAACTTAACCAAACTATAACTTTAAGTAAAATTCCAAGCTAAGACTCTAAGCTAAAACTCTAAATTCTTAACTGTAACTAAAGTAAACTAAACTAGAACTCTAAATAAAACTCTAAGCTAAGACTCTAAGTTAAAAACTCTAAACTCTTAATTAAAACTAAACTAAACTAGAACTCTAACAAAAACTCTAAGCTAAGACTCTAAGCTAAAAACTCTAAACTTTTAACTAAAACTAAACCAAACTAAAACTCTAAGCTAAAAGGATGGGTACTTCAATTTGTAAAATGAGTTTAGGATGGTCACTAAGAAAGTAACTTGTTCTGAAATGCCTTTTGAAAAGTATTGCTTGGAGTCTAGTCATGACCTTCTGATAGGGTTCTACCGATTATGTAATCAATTTCTCAGAAATCCATTATCTTAGTCGATTACGTCATTCTATATCCATATATGGACCCCCGTCATGACCTTCTGATAGGGTTCTACCGATTATGTAATCAATTTCTCAGAAATCCATTTGTCTTAGTCGATTACGTCATTCTATGCACATAAATGGATTCCCGTCATGACCTTCTGATAGGCTTCTACCGATTATGTAATCAATTTCTCAGAAATCCAATTGTCTTAGTCGATTACGTCATTCTATATCCATATATGGACCCCCGTCATGACCTTCTGATAGGGTTCTACCGATTATGTAATCAATTTCTCAGAAATCCATTTGTCCTAGTCGATTACGTCATTCTATGCCCATATATTGGACTCCCGTCATGACCTTCTGATAGGGTTCTACCGATTATGTAATCAATTTCTCAGAAATCCATTGTCTTAGTCGATTACGTCATTCTATACACATAAATGGATTCCCGTCATGAGCTCCTGATAGGGTTCTACCGATTATGTAATCAATTTCTCGGGAATTCTCTCCCTTCGATCACGCAATCAATATATCTCTTCCCCACTTTCCCCTTAGAAACACCAAATTAATTCCCCTTTCGTGTCAATCAATCAACCATGACATCATCTGTCACGTGTGATCTAAACTTTGCCCCGGAAACAATTCTGGTCGAACTCCAAAGACATTAATTAACTTGACGTCATCTGTCAGACATTAATTAACTTCCCCGGAAACAATTTGATTAATGACTGACAGCACAGGTGTTCTCCCTAGGGACTCATTGCCCATATTAGGAGTCCCATCAGCATTAAACTAAATTGTAGATGGCAGCAGGGGTGAGCGATCGGACCTCATGATAGGGTTCTACTTATTTTCTGGCCTTGGGAAGGCATAGGGGTTTTGAGTTCTACTCATGCTAATTTCTGCTCGTTTTGAGTCTGACTTGGTTATTTATTGTAATATCTGTTCGTTTTGGGTTTCATTTATTTATCGATGCTGATTTGTGGTAGTTTCACGCTTTGGTAGATTATTTGATTTTATTTTTGCTCATTTTTGGTTTAATGGAGTTCTTTACTTTTCTTTGAAAACTTATTTTGTGGAAAAAGTTTTTTCATTAATTATATGTAAACAATGGGCAAAGTTCATAACTTGCAGTCCTGCCCCCGGGAACTGTGGAGATTAAGTCATCCTGAAAGACATTCATTAGATTTTCGACTATGCTGAACAAAATGGCCATCTAAAATTTTGATTGGGTGACTTCGGGAAAACAATGAGCGTGGGAGGGGGCCAAATTGCCCTCCATTTTTTGTTCACTTTAAAAGGGCACTATAGCTTTTAATTTCCGTTCAAATGGGCCCTCTCATGATATTCTAGGTCTACTGGATCGATACGATCCCCCTGGAAAAAAAAAAACACGCATCCGTGATCTTTCTTCTGGCAAAAAATACAAAATTCCACATTTTTGCAGATAGGAGCTTGAAACATCAGTAGTAACCTAGGTGCTGATTTCAATTACACATGGAATTACACAAAAATATAGAGTGTAGTCTAAGCGGTGCATTGACTTACCAAGAACAGTGATATATAGGTTTCACCAGTGATTGCATAATATGTCTTACCTCTCGCCTGAGGCATGAATATACAATGCGGTTTAACCAGTACATTAGGTTACCAAGGACAGTGATATAAAGGTTTCACCAGTGATTGCGTAATATGTCTTACCTCTCGCCTGAGGCATGAATATACAGTGCAGTCTAACCGGTACATTGACTTACCAAGGACAGTGACCTATTTCTACGAATGATACATGAGTTACCAGACAGGTTTCTGACTCGACAGTCAAGCCGCTCAGATTGCAGTCATAATTCAACTATTATCACGACCGGTATATGCCTTAGCAGATATTGACAAATGACGCATGAAGCTCAATTACAAACTCTTTTTTAAAATTTCTTCTAGTTGTAAAAAGGAACCTGGTAATGGATTTTTAATAGGATAAATCTCTTTAAGGAAGATCCATCATCTCAATCCGAAAAAAAAATATGTAAAATAAACCACAAATGGTTTGGCATTCGAGATACCTGTTTGTGTAAGGCTGAAACCTGCTCCTGATCCAAATCTGCATTTGAATAAATTGAATTAAACTGAATTGAATGCAATAAGGAATGGTAGCGCAATGAACTTTCGCGAAACTTCTCCACTTCTATGAATTTCAACCAGGTCTTAAAGCTGGCTTGTCTTCTCTTAAAAAGGTCCTTGCGAAGTTTTGACATTCTTCAAAATGAGCTCCAGGCATTAATTCAAGGAACTGTCGTAGGTGATGAGACCTTGGCAGAAAGGTGCTAGTTCTCGAAAATGTAGGAGGAGGATTTCATTCTTTTGTATGAAGATACGCAAAAGGATTTTTTTCAAAACCTAGAGGGGGAGGGGACTTTTGTTTTTTGTTTCTCAAAAAAATATCAAAAACAAGTATTTTAAAAATTCAAGAGGGACAATTACATTCATCTGATCTCCCCCTCGAATTGTTACCCCTGTATAGGCAACTGTTTAATCTTAGAGACAAAAATGATAAAGCAAAAAGAAAAAGAATCAGACATAGTACGGTGAAAAAGAAATTAGACAATGTATCATAGGCAGCGCAATTGCGCTGCCTAAGTTGCGCTGCCTAAGTAAAGAACGATGTGGGTAAAATGTACAGTGCAAGTAAATTTGCAATTTACTGAAAAAATACAAATGAATGGTTAACGATGATAAAATGACCTTGTGACTTGACTTGACCTAGCTTTACTTCTTCGATGTGTTCTGTATAATACACAAGTGGCGTTTGAACAGTGTTATCAATCTAAAATAGGGTCTAACGTTATAGTAAACTAAAAAACTGATACTAATAGAGATTTAGATGTCAAGAAAAGAATTTTAATAATGAAATTCAGAACCACACTTAGAAATCCTTGCAAATCAAGCAGTGAGGTATATATGAGCATGAATCGTCATGGATCATAAGCACCAATGACCCTAACCACCAGGGACATCCAAAGGTCCCCTATCCCCAAACTCCAAGGGGCCCCTCCCCCCAACTTTTTGGTCCCCGCCCCCCCCCCCCAATTTTTTTTATACTTTTTTTAGTTTTTTTTGTAACTTTTTTTTATTATTTTTTTAAAATGATATTTTTTTACATCACTTAGAATGACATGAAACACTTAAAACATAAAAATTCACATTTAATATTTTCGAAACTCAAAATGAGAATGGTATAGATTCTACAAGTGATTGCGTAATATAACTGCTGGTATATGCCTTAGCAGACAGGTTTCTGACTCGACAGTCACCCTGGTCAGATTTCAGTCATAATATTTACGAAGTGCACACCATTTAAGGTAAGTTCAATATCCCCCCCCCCAAAAAAAAAAGAAAAAAACCGGCCCATCTTGGTTAGAGGTTAATATATTCATTTTTTGAGTATAGAATACAGGTCCAAATTACAATTTTGGTATAGTTTGAAAAGCTCTTTCAGCGGGTCAAATAGATTTTTTGGTTTTTTGATTAATTATTTGCACTGATAGTGATATGGAGAATTCCAAGCGAATGCTGGTGAGTAAATTTTTCCTTGTTTTATAATAAAAAGAAAACCATTTTGTGCTGCCATTAAGTTATCATTGACTTATATTAGACTTATATGTAAATATGCATGTATCAGATACTAGAATTGTAACAATTACCAATTACTTATTCAAATTCTTCCTTGCGTAGCTACCACTGTGAGGGATTTAAGCCTTTCTTGGCCCTCGATGCAATAGGCTATGGAATATTATAGTGAACATAGCTATAAATTTAATAACATAAAATATGTGATTCAAGATGTGAAATGTATTAAGAACCTTACCTCTTTTCAGAGGTTAAGAGACGTATTGTTTAATTAAAATAGGAAGCTTTTTTAAAAGTATAAACAGCTTTAACGTAGAGAGTATCATATTAAAAATATACTTGGTTTAGCCTCCATCTAGGACTGCCGCTCTTTTCTTGATGTGTTTAAGTAGCTTGAAATTTAGGTCTTTAAGCTTACGAGCTACCTACTGAGAAAACTGAAAATAATTTTTATTTTAGGATGTTGTTGATCAAACACCCCATCAAAAGCGGGCAAAGTTGGATGTCACCCCTGGCAGCAATGTGAGTCATAGCAAAATACACAATGAAAATACCCCCTTGCACATTTTCAAAGATTCGAGTGCTACAAAAAAACAGATAAGGATGCTTATAAAAACACAAGAAAAAGAAAGACATTCACTTCTATTTAAAGGAAGAGATGTGAGGCGCTATGCTCAATTAAACAATCGAAGGAAGTATCCTATAGTGTTGTTATGCTAAATTTCCAATTGATCTGTGAATGTTCGTATCTAAAAGCAGTATTTTTATGATTTCAAATAAAATTCGTTGACTTTTTTAATACTCCCACTACTCAAAGAGTCCAGAGATTCTTAGAATATAGTTTATATCCTAGCCCCCAGCGATATAACCTATTCATCACTTGCAAAGCCCATTATAACTGTTGATTTTTTATCTAAAAATATACTTTAAAGTGGATTATAGAATGGGTTTGTTCAAGTTCGGCACCCATAGTCGACATTCTGATACTATTCTTACTTGCATCGATAGCTAAACTACCAAGTGAGAAAAATTATCATTTATAGCTGATTTGGAAGGGTAAATATCAACTTGACAACATCATCGTTGAATGTCAAGGTTACTAGTGCTTCCATTCATAGTTCTATTTACGAGACCCAACTGATCATGCATCTAGCATTTTCAATGTTTTATACATTATATTTAGGTTTCTTAACCTTTCGTAGGTGTGTATTGCATGAAACTCATGATTTGGGATGTCTAGTTTGCTATTTTGCACTTTTTTTTAGGTAGATATCCTAACCTTTCGTAGGTGTATATCTGGTTTTATTAATAATATTTGAATTTCTAATAAAGTTGGGTTTTAATTTTCGGATATAAGAACATACATGTTTAAAATACATCTGATTTTAATAATTGGGTACATTTTTGCAGATTTTTTAATAAAGTTGGGGGTTTAGTTTTCAGAAATATGGACATCCCACTTTAAAATACATCTCATTTTGTTAATAACATTTGATTTTTTTTTATATAAAGTTGGGTTATAGTTTTCAGAAATAAGAACATCCATAACGTTCTGTTCTAATTTTTTTAGTAGAAGATAGAAACAGTTATACTTTGATTGTGAACATTCGCCATGAAGATAAAGAGTTCTTCTTTAATTCTGCGCTTTCTCAAAGAGGTGTAAAAATGTTCAAGTTCTCTTCTGAAGATACACAGTTCCTCTTTATTTCGAGTTTTCTCAATAAAGTGAAGAAAAACTTCAACCCCCCTTCTGAATTTTCTCAAAGAAAAAAAAGTTACAGATCAATTCTATTTTTTTTTCAAAAGAAAAATTCTTACGGCTCTAGCAATCGTACTCGATATGGATATGCGAGATTGAGATCTCCGGGTCAGAGCTTAATATATTCAGTCTTTGAGTATACAATACAGGTCCAAATTACAATTTTGTATAGTTTGAAAAGCTAACTTCAAGGATGTATGGTGTTTTCGATTGCAAATTCATTGGCTTGAAGAAGTCATCATGTGGGGTGATTTTTGAATGTGCATTTTTATTGCTGACTACAGATGGTAGAGAAGTCTCTTGTTATCACTGGCATATCAACTACAATATGTATGCGTACATTAGAGACATGTGGCACAATACATTATGCGTTATAAACAAACTAGGTGTATATGATAGAGTGATACTCCCATTTTATGATGAAAGGAAGGATCTATCCGTGGTACAAGAGGAAGTTAGAGAAATATGTAGTTTTTTTTATGTAACAGCACTATACGCGAAAGGGAATGTACCCACTGACAAACTTTTAATCGACAAATGCAAATCTGATATAACAATATTCAACTTGGAAGATTTTAATTGTGAGAAATTTCCGAGTAAAATACACAACCCAGAGGACGAGGTTCGATTTTTTAGCAGATGGGTGCCGATAAATATTCCTGCTCGGAATATGTGTATAAGATCTCCCAGGAAGAAGAACAACAACAAAATTCGTGATATAGATTGGGATCACACCAAGTGGATGATGAACGATGATGAATTTTTATAACACCCATCACCCCCATGACTATCTAACGGTTTTTTTAAAGACCAACAAATCTATAAACACTTCGTAACCATGGCCATATGAATCTTTTCTGTGCCTTGACAGAAAACAAAACATCGCATCGTACTAGTCTAAAATAGTTTTTTTTTGTACCATGTGAAAAAATTCACAAAGGGTTTGATGCAATGAGCGGCTAATCAGGTCAACCCTCGGTATTACTTACCAAAACTCCAAAAACTGAATGCTGAAAACTAATTAGGCACGAAAGGTAGTTTAGTTTTAATTCTGTAACCAAATATGTATAGTTTACTAGGTTTTAGACTATTTGTTAAAGTTAAAAACAAAAGCCAATCCTCATAAATTCAAGAAAAAGGGGGAACACCCCAGAAGGGACCGACTTTCATATCTCGGGTTGAAGTACCCTTTTTAAGCATTAGAAGATATCATGCAGAGACAAAGTGTCGTTTACAATTGATTTGCACAGCAAAACAAATATTCAAAGTATAACTGTTTCTATCTTCTACTAAAAAATTTAGAACAGAACCTATGGATGTTCTTATTTCTGAAAACTATAACGCAACTTTATATGACAAAAATCAAATGTTATTAACAAAATGAGATGTATTTTAAAGTGGGATGTCCATATTTCTGAAAACTAAACCCCCAACTTTATTAAAAAATCTGCAAAAATGTACCCAATTATTAAAATCAGATGTATTTTAAACATGTATGTTCTTATTTCCGAAAATTAAAACCCAACTTTATTATAAAATCAATATGGTTAGGTTAGGTTAGATTAAGTTAGGTTAGGTTCGGTTAAGTTAGGTTAGGTTAGCCTACGTGCGCGCGCGTACGTAGGCTAACCTAACCTAACTTAACCGAACCTAATCTAACTTAACTTAATCTAACCTAACCTAACCATACTCGCCGGAAAATCCCCCCGGTCGACCGCCGGGGAGTGCCGCGGGGCCCGCTTTGCTTATTCCAATGCATGGCTGGCCACTCTAAGTGAACTTAAATTAACTCAACTTTTTGACTATCTCTCTCACTATGACTGTGTGTCTGAGCGGGTGTAGTGTCATCTATAACCGGTCTAACCTAAATTCAACGTAAGGACGCATGAAGTCAAAATGAATAGAACTTGGATTTTATGACTGTTATCTGATGTATCCGATAAAAACTTTGAAAACGAATTTATTCTTTCTGGTACTTAGATTTTGTCAATTTTATCCGATGTATCTGACATTTGATGTTGATAATGCATTTAAGGGATATTGATAAAGCATTTATTCACTCTAATACTTATATTGTGTCAATTTTATCCCATGTATCTGAGAAAAGGATTTTGATATAGAATTTAATAACTCTGATACTTAGATTTTGTCAATTTTATCCCATGTATCCGAGAAAGGGATGTTGATAAGGAATTTAATCCCTCTGATACTTATATTCTGTCAGTTTTATCCGACATATCCGACAAAGGATGTTGATAATGAATTTATTCACTCTGATACTTAGATTTTGTCAATTTTATCCCATGTATCCGAGATTGGGATGTTGATATAGAATTTAATATTTCTGATACTTAGATCTGTCCATTTTATCCAACATATCCGACAAAGGATGTTGTTAAAGCATTTATTCATTCTGAAATTTAGATTTTGTCAATTTTATTTGATGTATCTGACAAAGGATGTTGATAAAAAAAATTTATTCACTCTGACACTTAGATTCTGTCAATTTTATCCGATGTATCTGACAAAAGATGTTGATAAAAAAATTTATTCACTCTAACACTTAGATTTTGTCAACTTTTTCCTATGTATCCGAGAAATGGATGTTGATAGCCCCCTGCGATATAACCTATTCATCACTTGAAAAGCCCATTATAACTGTTGATTTTTTATCTAAAAATATACTTTAAAGTGGATTATAGAATGGGTTTGTTCCAGTTCGGCACCCATAGTCGACATTCTGATACTATTCCTACTTGCATCGATAGCTAAACTACCAAGTGAGAAAAATTATCATTTATAGCTGATTTGGAAGGGTAAATATCAACTTGACAACGTCATCGTTGAATGTCAAGGTTATTAGTGCTTCCATTCATAGTTCTATTTACGAGACCCAACTGATCATGCATCTAGCTTTTTTAATGTTTTATACATTATATTTAGGTTTCTTAACCTTTCGTATGTGTGTGTATTGCATAAAACTCATGATTTGGGATGTCTAGTTTGCTATTTTGCACTTTTCTGAGGTAGATATCCTAACCTTTCGTAGGTGTATATCTGGTTTTATTAATAATATTTGATTTTCTAATAAAGTTGGGTTTTAATTTTCGGAAATAAGAACATACATGTTTAAAATACATCTGATTTTAATAATTGGGTACATTTTTGCAGATTTTTTAATAAAGTTGGGGGTTTAGTTTTCAGAAATATGGACATCCCACTTTAAAATACATCTCATTTTGTTAATAACATTTGATTTTTTTTATATAAAGTTGGGTTATAGTTTTCAGAAATAAGAACATCCATAACGTTCTGTTCTAAATTTTTTATTAGAAGATAGAAACAGTTATACTTTGAATATTTGTTTTGCTGTACAAATCAGTTGTAAACAACACTTTGTCACTGCATGATATCTTCTAATGCTTAAAAAGGGTACTTCAACCCGAGATATGAAAGTCGGTCCCTACTGGGGTGTTCCCCCTTTTTCTTGAATTTATGAGGATTGGCTTTTGTTTTTAACTTTAACAAATAGTCTAAAACCTAGTAAACTATACATATTTGGTTACAGAATTAAAACTAAACTACCTTTCGTGCCTAATTAGTTTTCAGCATTCAGTTTTTGGAGTTTTGGTAAGTAATACCGAGGGTTGATCTGATTAGCCACTCATTGCATCAAACCCTTTGTGAATTTTTTCACATGGTTAAAAAAAACAAAAAAAAAACTATTTTAGACTAGTACGATGCGATGTTTTGTTTTCTGTCAAGGCACAGAAAAGATTCATATGACCATGGTTACGAAGTGTTTACAGATTTGTTGGCCTTTAAAAAGACCGTTAGATAGTCATGGGGGTGATGGGTGTTATAAAAATTCATCATCGTTCATCATCCATTTGGCGTGATCCCAATCTATATCACGGATTTTGTTGTTCTTCTTCTTCCTGGGATATCTTATACACATATTCCGAGCAGGAATATTTATCGGCACCCATCTGCTAAAAAATCGAACCTCGTCCTCTGGGTTGTGTATTTTACTCGGAAATTTCTCAAAATTAAAATCTTCCAATTTGAATATTGGTATATCAGATTTGCATTTGTCGATTAAAAGTTTGTCAGTGGGTACATTCCCTTTCGCGTATAGTGCTGTTACATCAAAAAACTACATATTTCTCTAACTTCCTCTGGTACCACGGATAGATCCTTCCCTTCATCATAGAATGGGGGTATCACTCTACCATATAAACCTAGTTTGTTTATAACGCATAATGTATTGCGCCACGTGTCTCTATTGTACGCATACATATTGTAGTTGATATGCCAGTGATAACAAGAGACTTCTCTACGATCTGTAGTCAGCAATAAAAATGCGCATTCAAAAATCACCCCACATGATGACTTCTTCAAGCCAATGAATCCGCAATCGAAAATACCATACATCCTTGAAGTTAGTTTTTCAAACTATACAAAATTGTAATTTGGACCTGTATTTTATACTCAAAGACTGAATATATTAAGCTCTGACCCAGAGATCTCAATCTCGCATATCCATATCGAGTACGATTCCTAGAGCCGTAAGAATTTTTCTTTTGAAAAAAAAATGGAATTGATCTGTAACTTTTTTTTTCTTTGAGAAAATTCAGAAGGGGGGTTGAACTTTTTCTTCACTTTATTGAGAAAACTCAGAATTAAAGAGGAACTTTTTATCTTCAGAAGAGAACTTGAACATTTTACACCTCTTTCAGAAAGCGCAGAATTAAAGAAGAACTCTTTATCTTCATGGCGAATGTTCACTATCAAAGTATAACTGTTTCTATCTTCTACTAAAAAATTTAGAACAGAACGTTATGGATGTTCTTATTTCTGAAAACTATAACCCAATTTCATATAAAAAAAAATCAAATGTTATTAACAAAATGAGATGTATTTTAAAGTGGGATGTCCATATTTCTGAAAACTAAACCCCCAACTTTATTAAAAAATCTGCAAAAATGTACCCAATTATTAAAATCAGATGTATTTTAAACATGTATGTTCTTATATCCGAAAATTAAATAAAAGTTCAAATAGGGATAAAATCCTTTTAATAGACAGTGTTTTTTTTATAACAGTGATAGAAATTCACAAAAATACCAGATATTTTGGTCACATATACAGTGACCGTCATCAGTAGTAAAACTTTTACTACTGATGACGGTCACAGTATATGTGACCGAAATATCTGGTATTTTTGTGAATTTCTATCACTGTTATAAAAAAACACTGTCTATTAAAAGGATTTTATCCCTATTTGAACTTTTATTTATCGTCATGGAAAGGCAGTGTGGTCTCCGAAATTATCCGAAAATTAAAACCCAACTTTATTAGAAAATCAAATATTATTAATAAAACTAGATATACACCTACGAAAGGTTAGGATATCTACCTCAGAAAAGTGCAAAATAGCAAACTAGACATCCCAAATCATGAGTTTCATGCAATACACAGCTACGAAAGGTTAAGAAACCTAAATATAATGTATAAAACATTAAAAAAGCTAGATGCATGATCAGTTGGGTCTCGTAAATAGAACTATGAATGGAAGCACTAGTAACCTTGACATTCAACGATGATGTTGTCAAGTTGATATTTACCCTTCCAAATCAGCTATAAATGATAATTTTTCTCACTTGGTAGTTTAGCTATCGATGCAAGTAGGAATAGTATCAGAATGTCGACTATGGGTGCCGAACTGGAACAAACCCATTCTATAATCCACTTTAAAGTATATTTTTAGATAAAAAAATCAACAGTTATAATGGGCTTTTCAAGTGATGAATAGGTTATATCGCAGGGGGTAGGATATAAACTATATTCTAAGAAACTCTGGACCCTTTGAGTAATGGGAGTATTAAAAAAGTCAACGAATTTTACTTGAAATCATAAAAATACTGCTTTTAGAAACGAACATTCACAGATCAATTGGAAATTTAGCATAACAACACTATAGGATACTTCCTTGCATTGTTTAACTGAGCATAGCGCCTCATATCTCTTCCTTTAAATAGAAGTGAATGTCTTTCTTTTTCTTGTGTTTTTATAAGCATCCTTATCTGTTTTCTTGTAGCACTCGAATCTTCGAAAATGTGCAAAGGGGTATTTTCATTGTGTATTTTGCTATGACTCACATAGCTGCCAGGGGTGACATCCAACTTTGTCCGCTTTTGATGGGGGGTTTGATCAACAACATCCTAAAATAAAAATTATTTTCAGTTTTCTCAGTAGGTAGCTCGTAAGCTTAAAGACCTAAATTTCAAGCTACTTAAACACATCAAGAAAAGAGCGGCAGTCCTAGATGGAGGCTAAACCAAGTATATTTTTAATATGATACTCTCTACGTTAAAGCTGTTTGTACTTTTAAAAAAGCTTCCTATTTTAATTAAACAATACGTCTCTTAACCTCTGAAAAGAGGTAAGTTTCTTAATACATTTCGCATCTTGAATCACATGTTTTATGTTATTAAATTTATAGCTATGTTCACTATAATATCCCATAGCCTATTGCATCGAGGGCCAATAAAGGCTTAAATCACTCACAGTGGTAGCTACTCAAGGAAGAATTTGAATAAGTAATTGGTAATTGTTACAATTCTAGTATCTGATACATGCATATTTACATATAAGTCTAATATAAGTCAATGATGACTTAATGGCAGCACAAAATGGTTTTCTTTTTATTATAAAACAAGGAAAAATTTACTCACCAGCATTCGCTTGGAATTCTCCATATCACTATCAGTGCAAATAAATAATCAAAAAACCAAAAACTCTATTTGACCCGCTGAAAGAGCTTTTCAAACTATACCAAAATTGTAATTTGGACCTGTATTTTATACTCAAAAAATGAATATATTAACCTCTAACCAAGATGGACCGTTTTTTTCTTTTTTTTGGGGGGGGGGGGGTATTGAGTTTACCTTATATGGTGTGCACTTCGTAAATATTACGACTGAAATCTGACCAGGGTGACTGTCGAGTCAGAAACCTGTCTGCTAAGGCATATACCAGCAGTTATATTACGCAATCACTCGTAGAATCTATACCATTCTCATTTTGAATTTCGAAAATATTAAATGTGAATTTTTATGTTTTAAGTGTTTCATGTCATTCTAAGTGATGTAAAAAAAATATCATTTTAAAAAAATAATAAAAAAAAGTTAGAAAAAAAAACTTTAAAAAAAAGTATAAAAAAATGGGGGGGGGGACAGGGACCAAAAAGTTGGGGGAGGGGCCCCTTGGAGTTTGGGGATAGGGGACCTTTGGATGTCCCTGGTGGTTAGGGTCATTGGTGCTTATGATCCATGACGATTCATACTCATATATACCTCACTACTTGATTTGCAAGGATTTCTAAGTGTTGTTCTGAATTTCATTATTAAAATTCTTTTCTTGACATCTAAATCTCTATTAGTATCAGTTTTTTAGTTTACTATAACGTTACACCCTATTTTAGATTGATAACACTGTTCAAATGCCACTTGTGTATTATAGAGAACACATCGAAGAAGTAAAGCTAGGTCAAGTCACAAGGTCATTTTATCATCGTTAACCATTCATTTGTATTTTTTCAGTAAAGTGCAAATTTATTTGCACTGTACACTTTACCCACATCGTTCTTTACTTAGGCAGCGTTATTGCGCTGCCTATGATACATTGTCAAATTTCTTTTTCACCGTACTATGTCTGATTCTTTTTCTTTTTGCTTCATCACTTTTGTCTCTAAGATTAAACAGTTGCCTATACAGGGGTGACAATTCGAGGGGGCGATCAGATGAATGTAATTGTCCCTCTTGAATTTTTAAAATACTTGTTTTTGATATTTTTTTGAGAAACAAAAAACAAAAGTCCCCTCCCCCTCTAGGTTTGAAAAAATCCTTTTACGAATCTTCATACAAAAGAATGAAATCCTCCTCCTACATTTTCGAGAACTAGCACCTTTCTGCCAAGGTCTCATCACCTACGACAGTTCCTTGAATTAATGCCTGGAGCTCATTTTGAAGAATGTCAAAACTTCGCAAGGACCTTTTTAAGAGAAGACAAGCCAGCTTTAAGACCTGGTTGAAATTGATAGAAGGTGAGAAGCTTCGGGAAAGTTCATTGCGCTACCATTCCTTATTGCATTCAATTCAGTTTAATTCAATTTATTCAAATGCAGATTTGGATCAGGAGCAGGTTTCAGCCTTACACAAACAGGTATCTCGAATGCCAAACCATTTGTGGTTTATTTTACATATTTTTTTTCGGATTGAGATGATGGATCTTCCTTAAAGAGATTTGTCCTATTAAAAATCCATTACAAGGTTCCTTTTTACAACTAGAGGAAATTTTAAAAAAGGGTTTGTAATTGAGCTTCATGCGTCATTTGTCAATATCTGCTAAGGCATATACCGGTCGTGATAATAGTTGAATTATGACTGAAATCTGAGCGGCTTGACTGTCGAGTCAGAAACCTGTCTGGTAACTCATGTATCATTCGTAGTAACATGTCACTGTCCTTGGTAAGTCAATGTACCGGTTAGACTGCACTGTATATTCATGCCTCAGGCGAGAGGTAAGACATATTACGCAATCACTGGTGAAACCTTTATATCACTGTCCTTGGTAACTTAATGTACTGGTTAAACCGCATTGTATATTCATGCCTCAGGCGAGAGGTAAGACATATTACGCAATCACTGGTGAAACCTATATATCACTGTCCTTGGTAAGTCAATGCACCGCTTAGACTACACTCTATATTTTTGTGTAATTCCATGTGTAATTGAAATCAGCACCTAGGTTACTACTAACATCTACAGTAGGGTTTTCTATTACGGTGAATCTGATGGTTTGATTTTCATTAAGATTCTATCACTTTTAGGGGGTGTTTCCCCCTTTTTTCGAAAATAAGCCAATTTTTTCAGGCTCGTAACTTTTGATGGGTAAGACTAAACTTGATGAAACTTATATATTTGAAATCAACATACAAATCCAATTCTTCGGGTGTATCTACTGGTATCGAAATTCCGTTTTTTTAGAGTTTCGGTTACTATTGAGCCGGGTCGCTCCTTACTTTCAGTTCGTTACCACGAACTGTTTGAAAACGTGGAATTTTATCTATTTTGCAAGAAGAAAGAAGACGGATACGTGTTTTTTTTTTTTTCAGGGATGGATCGTATCGAGCCAATAGTCCTAGAAGATCAGGAGAAGGCTTGCTCCAAAGTCCCTTTATTAGCAGAAATAAATGAGGATAAATTATAAATATGGATGCACAAAAATTGTTGATAGGGTTTATTCAGATAGACAATTTTTGGAACCTTCTCTCCTCTGAGATTCGTTTGAAGGATCTCTCCCTTGAAAAGAATTACAGATTTTTAGCAAGAAGCCCTTCTTTGTCCCCTCCCCCTTTCCCGCTAGTGAAATTCTCTGTTCCCTCGCTAAGGGCCAAACCTGTGTTTTGTTAATAAATTATCTCTTATTTTCAGGATATTTTTCGAAGCAATTTATAAAGAAGAGAAAATATCGCAAAAGCCGCAAAAGTAATTTTTTTAGAATTGCACTTTGAGATAGAAGGGTTAAGAAGAAACCAAAAAAAGGAAACTCTTGGGAGGGTTTAAATAGATTAGGATGGAGGAGGAATGTGCGTAGCTGTGTTGCCCTCAGGCGGCTTGATGCTGCAGTGAATTAATAGTATTAACAGCAGATTATGTTTAGCTAAAAAAAAAATGTGATGTGGTACACATCGCAATATCAGCAAAATAAATAGAGGAAAGTAAAAAGTAGTAGTAAAAAGGGGAAAAACAATTTTTATATATTTTTGAGGAACCGATGCTTCACAACGTTCGTTAATAGACCCCCCTTTTTCTTTTTTATCGTTATTTTTCATCAAGAATTTGCTATGTCTACTTAATAATCTTTGTTTGATACAGTGAAAATGTTTAGAATTTGAGCAAAGTAATCTTTGACAAACTTGTCACATTGTATAGCAAAATTACTGTTTTAATTCCAGCAGGGAACTTTCCTCGGGCGAATCTCGGTGCTAATTGGGTTACAATAAATCACTATAAAAGAGGATAAAAGAGTCAAGTTTGGCACACACAAAAAAATAATACAACTTAAATAAATTCAGGACACAAGAATAAGAAATCACAATAACAAAAAGAAATAAAATACTTTAATTTTTGAGGAGTTGATACCTCAGAAGATTCGTTAATAGGCCCATACGTTTTTCCATAGGCTTATACGTTAATCGTGATTTTTTGGCAAAATCTTTCTCTGGCTATGTTGATAAAGTGAAAATAATTAGGATTTGAGCAAAGTAGCTTATTTGTCAAATTTGTCACATTGTGTAGTCAAATTCCTTTTTTAATTCCAGCATAGAATTTTCCTCATGCGAATCTCACTGCTATTTGGGTTACAACAAATCATGATAAAAGACTGAAATTCGAAATAAACAAATTCAGCCAAAAAAAAATAAGAGACGACAACAACAAAAAGAAGGGACAAAATGTTTCAATTTTTTTCAAAGTTGATGCCTCAGAAGGTTCGTTAATAGACCCATACATTTTTCCATAGGCTATACGTTAATCGTGATTTTTTGGCAAAATCTTTCTCTGGCTATGTTGATACAGTGAAAATAATTAGGATTTGAGCAAAGTTGCTTATTTGTCAAATTTGTCACATTGTGTAGTAAAATTCCTTTTTTAATTCCAGCATAGAATTTTCCTCATGCGAATCTCACTGCTATTTGGGTTACAACAAATCATGATAAAAGACTGAAATTCGAAATAAACAAATTCAGCCAAAAAAAAAAAAAAAATAAGAGACGACAACAACAAAAAGAAGGGACAAAATGTTTCAATTTTTTTCAAAGTTGATGCCTCAGAAGGTTCGTTAATAGGCCCATACGTTTTTCCATAGGCTTATACGTTAATCGTGATTTTTGGCAAAATCTTTCTCTGGCTATGTTGATACAGTGAAAATAATTAGGATTTGAGCAAAGTTGCTTATTTGTCAAATTTGTCACATTGTGTAGTAAAATTCCTTTTTAATTCCAGCATAGAATTTTCCTCATGCGAATCTCACTGCTATTTGGGTTACAACAAATCATGATAAAAGACTGAAATTCGAAATAAACAAATTCAGCCAAAAAAAAAAAAAAAATAAGAGACGACAACAACAAAAAGAAGGGACAAAATGTTTCAATTTTTTTCAAAGTTGATGCCTCAGAAGGTTCGTTAATAGGCCCATACGTTTTTCCATAGGCTTATACGTTAATCGTGATTTTTTGGCAAAATCTTTCTCTGGCTATGTTGATACAGTGAAAATAATTAGGATTTGAGCAAAGTAGCTTATTTGTCAAATTTGTCACATTGTGTAGAAAAATTCCTTTTTTAATTCCAGCATAGAATTTTCCTCATGCGAATCTCACTGCTATTTGGGTTACAACAAATCATGATAAAAGACTGAAATTCGAAATAAACAAATTCAGCCCAAAAAAATAAGAGACGACAACAACAAAAAGAAGGGACAAAATGTTTCAATTTTTTTTCGAAGTTGATGCTTCAGAAAGTTCGTTAATACGAACGTTTTAACGTTTTTTTATTGGCACATGCGTTAGTTGTCATTTTTCAGCAAATATTTTCTGTGGCTATGTTGATACAGTGAAAACAATTAGGATTTGAGCAAATTAGCTTAGGCTATTTATAAAATTCGTCATATTTTGTGCTACAACTATGTTTTCAGTTACAGCAGAGAACTTTGCTGAAGGTAACTTCAGAGCGGTTTGGGCTACAATATACCACGAAAACAGAATCAAATTCAGCACAAAAACCAATGCCATCAACTCTCTTTTTAATACAAGGTTGAAAATAAACCAATTTTGCTCTTTATGGATCAAATAAAAGAACTTGATTTAACTGAAATTGAGAAAATCCATAGAAGACCTTAAAATTAATATGTTCTGTTTTTTCAAATATTTTCTTATTTTTTAATGAAAAACCCAACACAAGGGGGACAATGATGTTCATAAGTTCAGAAGTTAGTTTATAAGTTTATTAATCCACATTCATAAACAAATAAATAAATTTAACAACACTTTCACGCTGGAGAAAACCTATGAAGGTTTGCGATGGCGCGAACCTCCACGTAGCTACTTACCTAATAACTCAACTATTTACATAAACCTCAACTATTTAATTAAAACTATTATAAATCAACTAAAAATAGATAAACTATATCCTATATATATATATATATATATATATATATATATATATATATATATATATATAATATATATATATATATATATATATATATATATATATATATATATATATATATATATATTATATATATATATATATATATATATATATATATATATATATATATATTATATATATATATATATATATATATATATAATAATAATAAAATAAAAAAGGGTAGAAAAATAAATAAATAACTGAATTAAAAATGATAATACACAAATAAAATATGAAAGAAAATTAATAATATAAAATATAAAAAAAAATAATAATAACCAATCCTGTCTCCATCACTCATTATACTCAACTTCCTCTCCCCTCCCCCACCCTGTCAATTTACCTTAGCTCCTACCCACCCTTACGTTCCCAGCCCACCCTTACCTCTTCAGCTCCTCTTCCTCCCCTACCCAACCTACCAGCATAATAAAATTTAACAAATTCCCCCAAAAAATAATCTTTTAAATTCTTTTTAAATTGAGGTACATGTTCTGCCGCTCTAAAATAAATATATGAAAATAAATATATAGATATAAATTATCAAACAGTTCGTGGTAACGAACTGTAAGTAAGGAGCGACCCGGCTCAATGCCGGGTCGCTCCTTACTCAGAAGAGAAAATATCGCAAAAGCCGCAAAAGTAATTTTTTTAGAATTGCACTTTGAGATAGAAGGGTTAAGAAGAAACCAAAAAAAGGAAACTCTTGGGAGGGTTTAAATAGATTAGGATGGAGGAGGAATGTGCGTAGCTGTGTTGCCCTCAGGCGGCTTGATGCTGCAGTGAATTAATAGTATTAACAGCAGATTATGTTTAGCTAAAAAAAAATGTGATGTGGTACACATCGCAATATCAGCAAAATAAATAGAGGAAAGTAAAAAGTAGTAGTAAAAAGGGGAAAAACAATTTTTATATATTTTTGAGGAACCGATGCTTCACAACGTTCGTTAATAGACCCCCTTTTTTCTTTTTATCGTTATTTTTCATCAAGAATTTGCTATGTCTACTTAATAATCTTTGTTTGATACAGTGAAAATGTTTAGAATTTGAGCGAAGTAATCTTTGACAAACTTGTCACATTGTATAGCAAAATTACTGTTTTAATTCCAGCAGGGAACTTTCCTCGGGCGAATCTCGGTGCTAATGGGTTACAATAAATCACTATAAAAGAGGATAAAAGAGTCAAGTTTGGCACACACAAAAAAATAATACAACTTAAATAAATTCAGGACACAAGAATAAGAAATCACAATAACAAAAAGAAATAAAATACTTTAATTTTTGAGGAGTTGATACCTCAGAAGATTCGTTAATAGGCCCATACGTTTTTCCATAGGCTTATACGTTAATCGTGATTTTTTGGCAAAATCTTTCTCTGGCTATGTTGATAAAGTGAAAATAATTAGGATTTGAGCAAAGTTGCTTATTTGTCAAATTTGTCACATTGTGTAGTAAAATTCCTTTTTTAATTCCAGCATAGAATTTTCCTCATGCGAATCTCACTGCTATTTGGGTTACAACAAATCATGATAAAAGACTGAAATTCGAAATAAACAAATTCAGCCAAAAAAAATAAGAGACGACAACAACAAAAAGAAGGGACAAAATGTTTCATTTTTTTTTCGAAGTTGATGCCTCAGAAGGTTCGTTAATAGACCCATACATTTTTCCATAGGCTATACGTTAATCGTGATTTTTTGGCAAAATCTTTCTCTGGCTATGTTGATACAGTGAAAATAATTAGGATTTGAGCAAAGTAGCTTATTTGTCAAATTTGTCACATTGTGTAGTAAAATTCCTTTTTTAATTCCAGCATAGAATTTTCCTCATGCGAATCTCACTGCTATTTGGGTTACAACAAATCATGATAAAAGACTGAAATTCGAAATAAACAAATTCAGCCCAAAAAAAATAAGAGACGACAACAACAAAAAGAAGGGACAAAATGTTTCAATTTTTTTCAAAGTTGATGCCTCAGAAGGTTCGTTAATAGGCCCATACGTTTTTCCATAGGCTTATACGTTAATCGTGATTTTTTGGCAAAATCTTTCTCTGGCTATGTTGATACAGTGAAAATAATTAGGATTTGAGCAAAGTAGCTTATTTGTCAAATTTGTCACATTGTGTAGTAAAATTCCTTTTTTAATTCCAGCATAGAATTTTCCTCATGCGAATCTCACTGCTATTTGGGTTACAACAAATCATGATAAAAGACTGAAATTCGAAATAAACAAATTCAGCCCAAAAAAATAAGAGACGACAACAACAAAAAGAAGGGACAAAATGTTTCAATTTTTTTTTCGAAGTTGATGCTTCAGAAAGTTCGTTAATACGAACGTTTTAACGTTTTTTTATTGGCACATGCGTTAGTTGTCATTTTTCAGCAAATATTTTCTGTGGCTATGTTGATACAGTGAAAACAATTAGGATTTGAGCAAATTAGCTTAGGCTATTTATAAAATTCGTCATATTTTGTGCTACAACTATGTTTTCAGTTACAGCAGAGAACTTAGCTGAAGGTAACTTCAGAGCGGTTTGGGCTACAATATACCACGAAAACAGAATCAAATTCAGCACAAAAACCAATGCCATCAACTCTCTTTTTAATACAAGGTTGAAAATAAACCAATTTTGCTCTTTATGGATCAAATAAAAGAACTTGATTTAACTGAAATTGAGAAAATCCATAGAAGACCTTAAAATTAATATGTTCTGTTTTTTCAAATATTTTTCTTATTTTTTAATGAAAAACCCAACACAAGGGGGACAATGATGTTCATAAGTTCAGAAGTTAGTTTATAAGTTTATTAATCCACATTCATAAACAAATAAATAAATTTAACAACACTTGCACGCTGGAGAAAACCTATGAAGGTTTGCGATGGCGCGAAACTCCACGTAGCTACTTACCTAATAACTCAACTATTTACATAAACCTCAACTATTTAATTAAAACTATTATAAATCAACCAAAAATAGATAAACTATATCCTATATATATATATATATATATATATATATATATATATATATATATATATATATATATATATATAATATATATATATATATATATATATATATATATATATATATATATATATATATATATATATATATATATATATATATATATATATATATATATATATATATATAATAATAAAATAAAAAAGGGTAGAAAAATAAATAAATAACTGAATTAAAAATGATAATACACAAATAAAATATGAAAGAAAATTAATAATATAAAATATAAAAAAAATAATAATAACCAATCCTGTCTCCATCACTCATTATACTCAACTTCCTCTCCCCTCCCCCACCCTGTCAATTTTACCTTAGCTCCTACCCACCCTTACGTTCCCAGCCCACCCTTACCTCTTCAGCTCCTCTTCCTCCCCTACCCAACCTACCAGCCATAATAAAATTTAACAAATTCCCCCCAAAAAAAAATCTTTTAAATTCTTTTTAAATTGAGGTACATGTTCTGCCGCTCTAAAATAAATATATGAAAATAAATATATAGATATAAATTATCAAACAGTTCGTGGTAACGAACTGTAAGTAAGGAGCGACCCGGCTCAATGGTAACCGAAACTCTAAAAAATGGGTTTTTGATACCAATATCAAAAGAATCAGATTTCAATGCTGATTTCAAATATATAGCTTTCATCAAGTTTAGTGCTACCCATCAAAAGTTACGCGCCTGAGAAAATTTGGCTGATTTTCAAAAAAAGGGGGAAAGACCCCCTAAAAGTTATACAACCTTAATGAAAATCACACCATCATATTCAGCGTATCAGAGAACCCTATTGTAGAGGTTTCAAGCTCCTATCTACAAAAATGTGGAATTTTACATTTTTTGCCAGAAGAAAGATCACGGATGCGTGTTTATTTGTTTTTTTTTGTTTTTTTGTTTGTTTTTTTTCCCCCAGAGGTGATCGTATCGACCCAGTGGTCCTAGAATATCGTGGGAGGGCTCATTGGAACGGAAATTAAAGGTTCTAGTGCCCTTTTTAAGTGACCAAAAAAAATGGAGGGCAACTAGGCCCCCTCCCACGCTTATTTTTTCCCAAAGTCACCCGATCAAAATTTTGAGATAGTCATTTTGTTCAGCATGGTCGAAAATATGATAAATATGTCTTTTAGGATGACTTAATCCCCCGAAGTCCCCAGGGGGAGGGCTAAAAGTTATGAACTTTACCCAATGTTAACATATAGTATTGGTTATTGGGAAGTATACAGAAGTTTTCAGGAGGTTTTTTTCTGGTAGTGGGAGGGAAGAGTGGGTCGGGGGTTATGTTGGAGGATCTGTCCATGAAGGAAGTTTTCATGGGGAAAGGGAAATTGCCATGAAGGGGGCGCCGGACTTGCCAGCATTATTTATTGGTTATTGGGAAGTATACAGACATTTTCAGGAAGGATTTTTTTCTGGAGGGGGGAGCTAGAGGACGGGGTTACTCTGGAGAATATTTCCGTGGAGGATGCTTCTTTGGGGTAAGGGACATTTCTATGAAGGGGGCGCCGGATTTCCAAGCATTATTCAAAAAACGATCAGAAATTAAATAAAAAAAAAACAAGTTTTTTCAACTGAAAGTAAGAAGGAACATTAGAACTTAAAACGAACAGAAATTATAAGGTATGTGAGGGGGTTCTCCCCCAAGTCAATACCTCGCTCTTTACGCTACAGTTTTTTTTAGTGCTTTCAAAAGAGCTATCTATTCTAATTAAACGGCCTTTGTGATTCAGGGATTTGTGAATCAAAATTTTTTTTAACTTTTAACGTAAAGAGCGTGGTATTGACTAAGGGGAGAACCCCCTCATATACGTAATAACATATACGTAATAAAAAAAAACAATAAAAAAACAAGCGATACGGCTCAATAGTAATCGAAACTTTTAAAAACGGAATTTTGATGTCAATAAATGTATCAAAAGAATGTGTTTATAATGCTGATTCTAAATATATAAATTTTATTAAGTTTAGTATTACTCATCAAAGGCTACGAGCCTGAGAAAATTTACTCGATTTTTTAAAGAGGGGGGAAACATCCCCTACAAGTGAAAGAATTTTAATGAAAATCACACCGTCAGATTCAGCGTATCAGAAAACCCTATTACATAGGTTTCAAGCTCATATCTGCAAAAATCTGCAACTTTGTATTTTTTGCCAGAAGAAAAATATACGAATATAGAAGTTAGTTACGTAAGTTAATTTGTAAAGACATCCATTTAGCAAAAGAAAAGTAAAATTTTTATGCAAATAAAAGCTGCATTAACTAAAAAACGATCAGAAATTAAATTTAAAAAAAAAAGGTTTTTTAAACTGAAAGTAAGGAGCGGCATTAAAACTTAAAACGAACAGAAATTATTCCGTATATGAAAGGGGCTGTCCCCTCCTCAACGCCTCGCTCTTTACGCTAAAGTTTGACTCTGTCTCTCATCAGTATATACCATCTATTGAATTCTGAGGGGCCCCCGTACAAACAGGTTTTTCTAGTAGTTACGGGTCATCACACTCTTTGCCAAGAGGAACGTGTATAACTTGATTGGTGATTAGGATTTGAATATAAGGAATGGTTTTCACTACAATTCATATTAGTAAGAGAATTGGATTCAAAGAGAATAGTTTTTATTTGAGAGGATATTAGTGGAGAAAAAAAAATGAGTGGTGCATTTACACTATTGGAGATTAATGATGGAACCGACAGCAGCAGCAGCAACGATATACGAGTACCTAATGTAGCTGTGGAAATAACTGCTGGTTGTAGACTATGTCTTGAATGGGACACTATGTATGCGAGATATGTGATATCATTAAGCAAATTTAAGCAGGAGGAACAGCTGTGTTTTGCTGGAAAAGTAAATATTCTCCATATAAATAAACTTCGGTCAGCATTAGATGTTCTATCGAAATATATTGATGAGAACAAAATGCATCAGTGAATATTATTATTATTGTAATTATGTTCAATAAAACTGTTTCTAAATCAATGGTATTTTTTCTTTTTTTCTATAGTAGACTAGCGTATATTTTGAGTACAAAAAAGAGATTCTGATTAGTCTGAAGTTGGTTGTGAGAGAGTTAGGACTCTAAAAAATGGATAGATTCGAGAAAGATCGAATCATGAGGAATCTAGTTCTTATGGAAAAGCGTTTGATTCTAGACGATGATTTTCTAGAGTTGTCTATTCAAAGGAAGATATTTTCTCGGGGAATGCTTGTCGATATAATGAAAACTGATTCTCCATCATTAGACTATTGTATGAAGCTTCTACATTGTGGTCCAAATGCATTTACACAATTTATTGATATATTGATCACGACACAGCAAAATGATATTGTGGATATGCTTTTAAACATTAGTTTTTAGAAATTTAGGACTTTTTTTTTCATAAGAAAGATGGTGCTCAAGGATGATTTACTCCTCTCTCTCTCTCTATCTCAGGCAATTTTTTGATGTTGCTAGCTCAGTTTCATTGTGGCAGTGAGAGCGTCAACACATGACAAAATGTTCCATACATGCCCACTATGTATGTACTCACTGGGCAGTTGGTCATCATGTGAGAATTGCACAATGATTGAGGAGTATGATGAAAAGTGTAGATTATGCAACCCGTGTAAATTGCATAGAGGATATGCTGTACAAATTAAAGGTTGTAATTCCTGTCTTGAAGAGGTGTGTGACTCTCATCCTAGAGGCCACCTATGCTCCAATTGTCATTATGAAAAATGTAAGCAGTGGGAGAGTACATATCCCGGTATGATTGGAAAGAATCCTAACCGTGATTTTAGTTTATTGCTACGAGATTGGTATCGTCGTGGTTTTAGATTGTTCTGGGAGGAGGAACCAGGTCAACGATTCAACTGTTGGAACAACAAGAGAATATGGTTTCTACGTCATTGCTGTGAAGACACTGGGTGTTATGATTATAAGCCCACTGATTTTTATTTGGCAGTGACAGAATGTGATTCGACACTTGAGGACACTGTTTGTGAAATTGCTTCAAATACACAAATTGAAACATGTGAATTCTATAGAATGAATGCGAATAGTATCATTGACTATACAAAGAGATATGACAAGAGTGAAGTCACACTCTACTGTAGAAAATGTGACCCTGACATTGCAGTACATCAGAATCAGTACACTGTGAATTCAAATAATCTACCTGCACTAGTTGTTGTCGACAAATACCTAGTAGTGGATGAAATCTAAAAGAGTAGAAAAGTCGTTTTATCATGTATATAATTTTTTTTTTATTAATAAACAATTTCACATACATCTTTAGAACATTTTATTCTTAGGGCACTAAAATCAATATTAAATACACTTGTAAGTATATTCTCCACTAGAAAGTCGTTCAATTGAGGTAAGTCAACGTAGATGTTGAGAAACTGCTTGTAGGTGTAGCCACGACATCTGAACATGAAAAAGAGTAGTGCATGAAAGCCACATGTCTTAGTCGCTAAATCCTGTACTCTTCGTTGATTTTGAATAATGGTTTTCCCACTGCTTTCAATAAAGTTGCTGATGTATGGAACGTAGAATTTATACGATAGGCCAAGAGGATCAAAAAATTCAATATTCTTCGCCGTTTGAAAGATGCATAGCCAATGACCGGTCTTCAAAGTCGATGGACTGCTATTAACAATGATTAGGGTATTGTTAACACTTGGAATTTTTTCAATGAAGTCCGAGGGTATGCAATAGGACTTGTATTGGGACATGTATGGATCCATACTAAATACATTGATTATTTGATTTGTGTTCATGGTGCAAGGTCTAGTAGAACACTGCCGTCGGGTGTGATTTCCCAATAGGTTTCAAATTGGCTCAGTGATATTAGCGTGATACTCTCAGTCAGAGCATCGGCAAATGTACACTCTAAACGTACATTCCCAGTTCGTACTATGCTCATATCCTGTGTGCCTGACAAGTCCAAAACAATAACCCCATGATTTTTTGAAAACATTGATTCGGTTATTCCATTTTCAAATAGTTGAGAGTCATGATCTAGGGATTGCATGGTCAACTCGTACAGAGTTCTATAGGATTTTTTATCAAATGATAGAGTGTACAGTGGAATACCATTCACTTTGCACACAAGACTAGATAGACCGAAAAAATTAAAATCATGGGGGGATTCAGTCCAGGATCCAACGGCACTGCCACTCTTCACAAAGGCCAAAGCCAATTTTGAAGGGATTTCTCCATTGATAAACGATGAATCGCTATAGCTACGAGAACCGGTGGCAATGTGACGTTGATTGGTGATTGTATGGGGGACAAGAAGTTTAATGTTGTTACCATTGGCTCTTAGCTTTTCCACTGCCAATGCAACAGAGCTCATAACTTGTTGTTTTCGGACGTGGAGAATTGCCGATGTGATAATAACATTTGCATCGGGTGCTGCAGGAAGTGTTTTTCTCAGAATGAAATTCGATGGGGCCATCTGTAACTTTATGTCAATCTTGACATTGGGGGGTAGCCATTGGGATACATTGAATATCTCATGATTTAATTTTCCAACTAGATGATACTCCTGGGTCACTGCAGTAGTCAACTCACCGTCAGTATCAACACCTGTTCGATATTCATAGCCCAATGATTGTCCTCTCATCTCCTTGTACGCCTTTGGCGTCATCATCATAAATTGTATGTAGCTTGCATAGTTGGATAAATTATTGCTGGTGCTCACCAATGTACCATTAATAAATACATTAATTTGTTTGAATAGGTTGTGTAGAATACAGTTTTCATAGGAGAGACCATCGCCGGCATTTGGAGTTGTATTATCTGACTTTTTCTTCACCACAATATTTAAATCAATAAATGTTGACGACAAATCAATGAAATAGTCTTCATTGGAAAATATTTGAAAGTGTATATTTTCCGAGAGGGGCTGTTGGGGATGAAATTGTTCATAGTAGCCATACTTGACACTGACATCAACATTTTCAGCATTGAATAGATTCAATGAGGAAGTGATTGATGGATATGATTCCTTGTGAGGGAGATAAGTCATCTTAAGAGAAGAAATCCTTCTTTGATCTAACGATCTTTTTCTTCTTCTTCTTCTGCTGCTTATTGGTCTTTGTTGTTTTATTTCTCAAAGTCCTTGTTGATGTCCTTTGCTTCCTGCCTGGGTGGAGACTGATGAGTGAATGACGCGAACGCATCCTTTTCAATCCCTCCCCATTTTGTCGAGATTTTAATTGTTCGCCAACGGCTCTTGCTGAAGATCTAATATTTTCTTTAACACTCTCCTTGAAATTCTTGCCCGACCCCCAGTCCTGTAGTGTGGAGGCAGCAAAATTTGATGCAGCAGGTACAAGATATTTTCTGGCAAGGGGTAGTGCAGAACGAAATAGCCTAGCAAACCAGCTACCAAGACCATAGCCAGACATTGTAGTACGCCCCTTGTAGTAGTCCAATCCATTGCCTATTTGACGTGGACTCAAAGCACCAACATAACAGTCAATATCGGGACAGACAAATGGAATTCTTCTATTGTTCATTTTTTAGGTGATTGTACCGTCTTTGTCGTTGACAATAGGTCGAAAATGACATGTAATCACTGCTAGGCCTTTTGAAATTGCTATTGGATCACCTAATTCGGTTCTTAGTGTTAACTGACAGAGTTCCAAATAGGAAGTGTTTACGGGAATATACTGAAGATGCTTTATATTGTAGTGGTGAACATGTTCTTGATTGGTTTTTCGTTCAAGAACTCGTAGGAGGGGAACATTTGAATTACCAACCCGAGATGTTTCCACAAATGAAGCGTAGAGAAATATACAAGTGTCCGTGGAGAAGCTGGGTGCATAGTCTGCATAGATAACTTGGTCACTACCACTGAAATTTTCTGTCCTAATAATACGTTTTTTAAAACCAAGAACCTCACGTAAATTCTCATTGAGGAAAATTCTTTCATTCTCAAATGGATTGGTAATATAAATTCTCCTTTGTTCTGTCGAGTAATTGAAAGTGAAACCACCTTTTTTTCGACTTGCAATTTTTTTGTTGATAACTCGACACAGTTCATGCATGTTATTGTATTCCCTGTAGGGGATGTTAGCAATAGGGTACTGATTAGAGTCAAAAGTTGCCATTGCACCTTCATCACCGAATTCAAACGGTCTAATTTTTATTTCATATTTACGATCCTTTCTCAGGATGTCATAGGTATTTTTGAGGATACAGTCGACAAGGGCCACTTCATATGCACCGTCAAATTTGATGGCGGGTGAGAGTTTTGTCCAAAAATCACTTGTCGTATTCAAGTCATTGTAGAGAGGATCGGAAACGTTGGACATGAAAGTTACATAGAAATCATTGGGCATTGTCAATATCTTCAACACCAATCCAAGAATCAAAATCAGAGTTGTATCCTAGCCAGCGAACAAGTAACTGTTTCTTACCCCCGCGAGTACGTGTCTTTAATATCTTTTCAATTTGATAGATTTCACTAGCATTTTTAACTTTTTGCAATTCATAGTCATAAAAGCCGCCGAGAATCTCTTCATCTTTGGTATCACGCAGGCGATAAGTTATGGGTTTAGTGTCTAGGATTTTTGCCACTTTAAAAAGTTCAGTGGACCACAAGTAATTCCCCTTTTCAAAAACATTAGTTGTTCTATTAATTCGAACAGTATCACCAACCTTGAATTTATTTTTCTTCTTCTTCTTGACTTTTGATTCATTGGAATATTGTTTAAGAAAGGTGTCAATTGTATTATGATCCGAATGATGAACTTCCGTTGGTGTAGAGTTGGACAATGAGCGATGAGGTCGTTGATTATAAATCAACATGATTTTATCTAGATCATGAATAAAAGCCGGCGTATTTTTCAATGTACAATATCTTGAAATTAAAAGTCGAATAGTTCTTATCAATCGTTCGGCCAATGCAGCCTTTATAGGACTGTGACTATGATAGAGCAGTGTACTATATTTCTCTAGTACTTTTGCAACATGAGGATTAACAAATTCACTACCGCGATCCGTTTGAATTTTTTTATATGAATCCTTTTCGAGAATACTTTCAATGGCCTGAGCAACTTCAACACCTCTCTTTGATCGCAATGGAATTGCATATGCATAGCGACTAAAAACACTGATTGCAAGTAGAATGTACTTGTACGGTGTATTGTGACGTCTTTGAAGCTCATCTAGAGTCAGGAGATCTGCTTGCATTATATCCAATGGGTAAAAGGCTTTAGTTTTTCGATATTGATTGGCACGAAGTCTATGATTTCTATGCAGAGTGTAACTTGGTTCATTTTGTAGATAGTCTTGTACACTTTTAGTGCGAACACCCGTGACTTTGGAAAGAGTTGTGGGGGAACTTAAACTCCCCGCCTCGCCAATATTTTCATAAACACCTTTCAGAACTTCAGCCATTTCGAACGTAAACACGTTGTGTAACGTCCGCTACCCTTTTGTATACTGGCTGCTGCTGCTGCTGGTGACGGAGACGTTGACTTGATACGTCTTCGCTTTTGTCTAGCTATCAGTGGTGTGCTAGTATTTTCCAAAATTGATTTAAAATCTTCTTCTGCTTCAAGTTCATCTTTTAATGATGATGATGATGCACGTTCATTTAATTTTTTTAGAATTTGTCTATTGCCAATAAGACTTTTGGGGAAGTTTAATGTATTTAGAAAGTTGTATAGATGAGTGTCAAATGATAATAGTCCTTTACGATTTGTAACCATGTCATACATTAAATCAAGTAGATTATAGCTCTTGCCCTGAATTATAATCCTTTCCCCATTGCTCTCAACTTGAATTTGACCACTTTCCAAGAGATAGATTAGGAGTCGTTTACTTTGTTCACGATATGAGTGGGGCATTAGATTTCCAATTTTCAATACAATTGAATCCAATTCCTCCTTCTTTAATTGTGTTCCAGCAGCAGCAGCAGGAGACTCTTGAGGAGATGATTCTTTTTTGGGATCAGCAGCAGCAGTGGGCTTTGATCGATAGTGTTTGTCCACTCGGCGAAGTGCATCTTGAAGTAAAATCAGTTTTTTATCATCATCAATAGTTTCATTGTCGAGGAATTTACTCAGATTGTCCTCAAAGTGTTCGACGGGTGAGAGAGTGAGTTCTATTGGAGTCAAATTATAGGGTTTTGCCATTCTCACTAGAGAAAACTGTTTACAAGTCCTGCAATTATTGGCAGTAAAAGTGTGAAAAAGCTACCGCCCGCCTGAAGAAGTCGTTTCTTTTTAAAATTCGTTCCTTTCTTTTTAGAGGCCAATGTACGTACAATGGAACGATGTTGCTTTGCCTGTTGCTTAACTACTTCTGGTAGTTGAACATTACCCTCGGTCAAATTTAAACAAAGTTCAGATATTAGATTAATGAAATCATTGTCAATACCATGTTTGAGTATTGCTTTTCTAAGCTGAGGTTTTGAAGTGCTTAGAACTGAAAACAAGTGTCTATTTTCATGTAGTTTCTTCAGTGTCATGATAGCGACTAATAGGTCTTTTTAGTGTTCACCGGGAGATATACTGTAATTTCATTGTCGAAAATATCTGTGACTACACGCAGATCCTCGGGTGTATTTTGATTAAGATCCAGCAGGATATAACCGTGGGGTTTATTAGTTGCCTGATTGTATGCTGAGAGCAGGAATTTAGGGGCACCTGGATAGATTTGTTTATTGAGGGTTATTAGCGAGCTAGAATCACGAACAACTCTGTAGATGATATAGTAGGTACAGTTCAAAGCAAGTGTTCGCATACATTTGCTCTGATGAAAGAGATTGTGTAGAACCAGAGTAACGGAAATCTGTTCATGATGAGAGCGAACAGTGAACAATTGCAACATTTGCTGGGACCATTGTTCAATGGATTCAGCCAGATCGTCAATGATCAGCCAAGAGTTTGGTTCAATAATGTTGAAAACATCAAGTCCCTGTATGAACTGTATCTGCATCGATCCCATGGCAGCAATTGCTTTTATTTTATTGTACGACTCCTGCCAAATACTATAGCAATAGTAGATTTTTTTCGGCTTTTCCGCAAACATTTTATCACAATTTTTAATTATTTTAGTTAAGAGTGTTGTTTTGCCCGACATTGAGGGCCCACACAGAAACGATCTGAACGGTGTTTTAAATTGATACATGTTCCTTTCAACAGTTCACCTGGAGAACAACTAACTGTAGACCCTAATTGTCTAATGACTAAATAATTTTTTTTTTCCCTACTACTCTGTTCTTCCAGAAGACAAAGACAAAAGACAAAGAATCATATTTTTTTCTTTTATTATATGCAGATAAAAAAGTAACAATACATTGAAAAAATACACTTTTTTTAAATTTATTCATAATAAAAAAATACAACAAACATTTACATAGGTACACACAGATAAAAAACACTTTGTTTACAGAGAAAAAAAAAACATTAAATTAGAGAGAGAGAGCACTTGAAAAAATAATTTTTTTTTTTTTAATTTATTTATAATAAAAAAATACAACAGCAACATTTACATAGGTACAGAGAGAAAAAAACATTTTTTTTTTTTTTATAGAGAAAAAAAATGTTAAATTAGAGATGGCACTTGAAAAAAAAAAATCTGCTCTAAGTCCAAAAAAAAAAAGATAACTTTGGTGTCGGTGCGCCTCCCGCGCTGGCGGCGGCCCCCCCCCCGGGCCGCGAGGCCCCCCCCCCGGGCCGCGAGGCCCCCCCCCCAAAGGTTTTTAGGAAATTAGTTACAGGACTTTATTTAAACCGAGACTTTCACGGTGGGAAATACATTCGATCCGGTCTGAAGTTAAATAGTGTCCAAGGGGGAGGGTGGTCACACCATCTTGACAAACATAGACCTTGTCGGAAATGGTACTCATGGCTATTTTCTCTACATTTACAGTATAGTTCTTGTACTTCAATGAACGAATTGCCAACAATTTGGCTCGTGGAATTGTATTTTCAGTAATACAATTCCTGTAAATGTCCATATTGAAATTCTTGTCCACATAGCGCGTGGGTACTCCTTTGCAACGTTTCTTGATTTCCTCGTCGTGTGTCTGTATAAAGTACACCTTCGGACCTACAAACATACCACGGGAAATCAAGTCGCTACCCGTTTCAGATTTTAAAAATAAAAGTTGATTGGGCGCCCGACGTTTTACTAGCTCAGGGTAAAGACCAACACTCCAATTGGTGTAGTCCATCCGTGAGCTGATAATTTCACCGTGCGCCAAATCATCGATTAGATTTGATGTTTTTACTTTGAGCAGTAGAGAATCCGTGTCACCGTAGCAGACCTCTACTTGCCCCTTTTCCGGCCACTGTACCCTAGCCACATTGTAGTAGAATTCCAACATGAGCTTTTTTGAGATCTCCAAGATAGCACTGCCTGCAGCAATATTTTTATTCAGGACAATGCGTCTTTTTTCCTATTCAAAAGTACCATGTCCGGGCCAATGATTGTAAAGGAAGTGTAATTGGGATCGGCAATAATTCGAGCACATTGTTCTGGATCGGTCACAACGTCGCAACGATTCCTATTACGAACACTCTCACACATTTTGCCGAAAGCTGAATTCAAAATGAGTTTATAAATTTCTTTTTCAGCTTTCGTCTTTGCTGCAGAACGTTTGCCGACAAAAGTGTCAACAAACGTTTTCAAATAAGGCTTTTGACTAAACTCGAGTGCTCGGTGAACCTTTGTGACGTTGAAACCATTGTTGCACATCCATTTTAACGCTACATGATGTACAACTATGTTTTTTTTCGGCAGAAGGTCAGCAATAAGTTTTTGTTTTGAAGGTGCCCAATGCAATCCGTCCACCTCGACTAAACGCCTATTGCGAGGACTCAAAGAGTCCTTAGTCACAGGTCTATTGATACACGGGAAAACAAAATCCTTTACTGAATCGTGAAGCTCGACTGGTATCTCTCCATCAATTTCAAAAAACCATCCAACCGGTCCATTCTCCTCAACACCACTGTCAATGTTGGGGAAATGGGGAGCTTGAGGGTCATTGAGCCATTTATAGTCGCCGCAAGGTAGTGCATAATGGGACATGGCCGAGGGGTAGAGAGAATTCATATCGAGGAAAACTGCATTTGATTTTGTCCCCGTCTTCTCCCCCGTAGGATCAGTTTCCAAGATACGGTCTCCGTGAAAAACAAAACCCCCCCTCATTGACCTCTCGATGAACAGGTGCTGATCAATGTCAGTGATCAGCCCGATTTTTTCCCCACTAATTTTCAGGATGAGGTCCATCACTAGATGAGGCGAAGAAAAATAATACCCCAAATCAAGATTAAACTCCTCATAGATTTTATCCGTATTTTTACACATAATGTCTAACAAAGTTAACACGTCACTCGACAAATACAGCTTGCAGTAGTCAAATCCATTTTTACACCCTCCCGCTGCCCAAACTTTTTTAGCAAAACTGTATTCCTCGGGGGTGCAACTACGATCGTGAAGACTGTCGTAAAACGATTCAATACAAGGAATAGTCTCCTCGGCGAATCTCGACATGGAACAATAAAAGTCATAAGGATAGATGCCCTTGACCGTTAACAAATCATATAAATCATTTGGAAATTGTTGCTTGAGAAGGGGGAAAGCATTGCTGCCGTCATCGTTTTTCTGCACTTGAATTAATTCGCTCAATGATTTGGGAAAAAAACTGTAGGAATCTAAAAAGCGAATTTTATTCGTGTACTCAACACCGGCTTCAACAAATTTCCACATAAATTCCAAAACAAGCAACTTTTCCGATGACTTAGGTATGATTTTGTACGTAAAGCTGTCTATCACCCATGCATCATCATCCACTGTTCCATTTCTTTGAAGATGTGCCAATGCAGGTAGCACAAACTTCAGATCGTAGTTAGAGTTATGTATAAAAACCGGTAGAAAAAGTTGTTGTTTAATTTTTAAATTACACGAATTCTGAGCCCACCCCCGAAAGTTACTTTTTCCCGTTGAATTGGGGTCAATAAGGTGATTGTGGTCCTGCACCGCGTCTTTTGGGGCAAGGGCACCCCTACACACCCAGCAAATTGTTCCCTTTTCCAACGCCAGTTGCTCTTTATCCGACAATGTCATCGGATAATTAGTATGACGTAATCGTGAAATTGCCCTGTTTGCCGTTTTTATTAAAGAAACCAATAGCTTTTCCATACTGCCCTCCTCGTCTATAGTCAAAAAAAACTCTTCCAATAGCATTTTATTGTTGGCGTCGCGACGGGCATGTGCGTAGGAACACGCAACTAGTTTGTGTTCCTTGACTATATTTGGCCTTGATGGGTCTGATACCTCAACCAGTCTTGTTTCACAATCCAAAGACATTTTATCAGATTGCAGAAGAGAATTTTGAAAATTTTTAAATTGTAAAATGTCTTTGCCTTCTGCCGGCATTTCTATTCTTTGATTTCCATGAATTTTGCAATGCCCCATGTGATCTGAAAACGTTCGCTCAGATCTAAATGAGGAGAGGCACATGGGGCAATAGAAGCATTCTCCAATTTTCTGCCTCGAGATAGGAGTCGACTTATCGCCGTAACGGGGAAAAAATGACCATAAGAATTTACATCTTTGGGAGGCTGGATAAATAACCCATACAAAATTTTTAACATTTTCCACCCTCGGTGTCCTCACTGAGTACAAAACCCCTTTTTTATTCGGTTTTTTCCCCCCATCTACAAATTCTGTGTCATACTGGAGAACAACTACCCCCACCCCAAGATTTTCATTTGCTTTCTCGAATATGCTTATTTCTTTAAAGGACACCGGATATTTTCCCTCTAAACAATCAAAATTTACTTTAGGGAAATTTTTTCCACCGTTACGTGCAAGTCCGTCAAGATTTTTCATTGATGATTCATCTTTTAATGTCTTATGGGCTGCTGCTAAAAACGCATATTTAAAGCATTGAAGTCCAGTGTCAAAATACAAACTCTGAACTCCTTGGTAGCCGACAAATCTGGGTGGCATTTTATTCCTTTACCTCTCCCACCCCTTAAACTAAAGTTTTTTTTAAATCTACTGAGATTCAGATCCATGCATTCAATGTATAAAATTGTGGACCCACTCCCCCTCTCATTAAATGTATCCAAAGTTGAAATTAGTTTATTTACCCAGTTGAAAAAGTTGTCTTCAAAATCGTTTAGGCCTGGGTAAAAAGTCTGGTTGCCTGTCGAAAAATGAAAATAAAAAATGTCCCCGGATGTCCCCTTTTGTAAATAAACTTTTTGGTTCACTGATGCTTTAATTCCCCCTTGACCCCCCATTTCTGGATCTGAATATCAATAAGTGCTCGAATTTTGTCGATATAGCTATGGAGATTTTTCACGGGGTCAGTTAAAATAATGCCAGCGTTTTCCTCGGGAAGGCTAAAATCTACCCTGTATGTTTGCAAATGACCTAGAGCAGATTCTAACAGATAAAAATCAGGCAATTCCGGGGACGTAGTACTGTTTTGATGTCCTGACCCTGTTTGTTCAATCACATTGGAGGGATGTGACATGAGGTCCCCTAGCACATATTCTAAGGTGTTTGGGGACAATTGGTCAAGCCAGGCTGCATTGTCCTCTGATAGAATTTCGTTATGAGGACCCAGTTCAGATTTACTTGTAGCATCATCATCTAAATATTCGCGCATGAAACTATCTGCCCACTCTGGGTCCTCAACCATGTCAATATCACAAGTTAAGTCCTCCAGGCTGGCCATTTCCCCAAAAACATCATTAAGGAACCCCTCATGCCACTCCATATTATCTAGAACCAGTGTAGGTTCATCCCTGAACTCTGCTGGTGGTGACAGAATTGGTTCTGTAAATATACTTGCATCATCACTCAATGGTGCTGCCGCTGGGGGTGCTATATTTTTAATCTGTAGAAAAAAAAAGTTTTTTATTTTTTATGTAAAATAATCATTTTTTTTTTTAGTTAATACACTTTTGTCAATTTCTCATAGTCATTGTCCCACCATCTGAACAATTAAAAGAAGAAAAAAAAGTTACATTGCCTTATGTCTTTCATAATGTCAACTGAACATGTTAAAAAAAAAAAATATTTTTTTTTGTCGGGAAAATGTAGTCTTATTCTTATTAGAAGGGTAAGTTCGAACAAGAGAATGATAGAAAAAATTAATGGTTTTATTCCAATTTTTTTTTTTAAAATAAAAACGCAAAATATGAGTCCAATTCAATTCTTTGAGCTTCTTCATTGTAACTGTTAATGAAATTGGACCATTGTTCGACTGATGCAGTATGTTGTACGAGCAGTTGCTCCTCGGCTTCAGTTAAAGGAAACGAACTCCATATGTCGGAGCTCGGTGGTGCTACCTTCTCAATAATCCGTATTTTCCTCTGTCTTTTGCCAACGGATTTTTTCGACCTGGGCTAAATAAATACTGGTAAGAGAGAAGAACTTTTTTCTCCGTCCATATCAACAATTAAAATGTTGAATGGGCCCCCCCCCTCCCCCCCAAACCCCTCCCAGGGAGAACCCTTGGGAACCGGGGGGGCTTCCTTCGAGGTAGGAGGATCGATACCCTTTCCGAGTTGGAGGGGTATCGGATTTCACAACACTGTTCAAATAGTCTCAAATTCTTTTCTTGAAAAACACCTAAGTGTTTCAATGAAATGGCCATAAACGACTTTCATCCAAATAATGTTTCTTAAAATTGCTGCGAAGACATATTTGGAAATTGTCAAAAAACCTTTTTTCCCTGTGTAAATTGCTTATTGAAGATATACGTCTTGCTATTTAAAGTCCAATTTGCATGCGACCCTACTTAGAATTCAAGTCGGATTAAAAGCAGTGGTAGATCTGATAAGTATAGCGGATGTATTCAAATGCATTAGGGACGAAAATACCAGTCTAAAAGTGCATGTTAACTGTATAGTGGCAATTGTTTTCAAATAGTTAGTTTTTTTGTCTAAAAGGAATATTGTATTAGAATGCATCTTAGTTATAAGTTACGAGGTAAGGTTTTTTTTTTTGTTATAGAAATGCATGATAAGCACTCCATAAATATCGCTAATTTGGTTAATGAAAGAAAATTAAATAGCTTAAAAACAAATTTTAAGTTTTTAAAAAGCTATGCGCCTGAGAAAATTTTGTCTTATTTTTTTGAAAATAGGGATAGAAAAAAAAAATATGTATATGCTTACAAATTCTAACTGGTCTTCTATATCTGAACTCCTTTGTAATACTTGAGGGGGGTTTGCCATGGAGCCAACGCAGGAGTCAGAGGGTTCTGTCGCTATAAGTTGAGTGCTTGATGCATGATCGTGTGTAACTTTTCTAGCGAATTTGATAACAGACGCTCTTGTGAGCTGTATTAATGAAGGTTCGCCATATCTAGCTTTCTTCTCGGAAGGAGGATTATTGCACGTCTCTTCTTCCTTAAAAAAAAAAAAAAAAAAATTTAGCATGTAGCAAAAATGCATTTCGGGTTTTTGGAAAATAATTTAGTTTATTTTAGACATCTTGATTTCAAAATCAGAGGTTTTGATAGTGAGATGGAGGACCTTTTATAAACTGCCCCCCCCCCTCTCCTCCTATGTCCATGCTTCCGTGACTGTATTTGTAAATTCAAACTTAAAAAGCAATATTTGCGTTCCTTATTAAACAATATGGAGAAGAATTGCATATGACAGTCAAGTAAAACTATCAGATTTCAATCAAATGTAGACATAAATAGAAATTTAAGAAGTGGAAAAGTTAATTAGCACGGCTCAGTCAATCCCTCTTATGAGATAATTAGGTCCGTTAAATAAAAAGGATAGCTAACAATGTTATTTATTAAATAGGGTTATAAGGTAACAAATTTTATTTTTGAGGAAATGGGGGGTGAGGGTTTTGAACACATTAAATTTCAGGAAGAGATTCTTCAACGCAGACTGGTCAGGAAATATTTTCAAAAAAACATCCCTAAAAAACCACTGATCGTGATAAAAAAAAAAAAATCACACTGTAATAAAAAGGAAGCTTTTTTGTAACAATTAATACATTAAAAGAATCAACATTTTATTCTAATCCCAATTTACCGATCGAAAGCTAAGCACTTTTTTTCAAAAACATCCTTAAAAAGGCCGCTGATCTTGATAAAAAATCACACCATAAATGCAGACTGGCCTGGAAGTATTTTCAAAAACATCCCTAAAAAAAAAACACTGATCTTGATAAAAAAGGAAGCTTTTGTAACAATTAATACATTAAAAAAATCAACATTTTATTCTAATCCTAAATTACCGATCGAAAAGCTAAGCACTTTTTTCAAAAAAAACATTCCCTAAAAAGACCACTGATCTTGATAAAAAATCACACCGTAAATTTCAACCTATAAGAGAATTAGAGGTTTTTTCAACTCCTAAAAACAACAAGCTTCTAAGTACATAAGTACCCTTAGTTCTAGTGTAAGGAAAGAATTTCTTCCTTAATTTAATGACAATTTCTTTTTAATAATGCGAATATTTTTTACTCACCAGAAAAAGGTTAGAATTATCCATTTTTTCTATATAAATGTTTTTTACAAAAAATGCTTGTAATCTCGAATATAAACGATTCGAAACTGATGGAGAATCAAATATGGAACCTGATTATATACAAAAAATAATAGGCGAGTAAAAAAGAAGAGACATCGGTTTTTTGAACTAAAAAAGACATTGAACTTTGAAATTGCGCAAGTCCTCTTGGCAAAGACCTATAGACCTTTTTGTACAGGGGCTTTGGCAAAGAGTGTGATGACCTGTAACTACTAGAAAAACCTGTTTGTACGGGGGCCCCTCAGAATTCAATAGATGGTATATACTCACAACTTTATTTTTTAAAACAGTAAAAAACTTTAGCGTAAAGAGCGAGGCGTTGAGGAGGGGACAGCCCCTTTCATATACGGAATAATTTCTGTTCGTTTTAAGTTTTAATGTCGCTCCTTACTTTCAGTTTAAAAAACTTGTTTTTTTTTAATTTAATCCTTATAAGAGGTAAGTATCATCTAAGTAACGTAAATAATTGTTTCCCTTCTTCTGGTCCTACATATATTAGCCTACATATCTTTATGATCATGCAATAAAAGCTTTGATAGCAAAATTCGAGCTTATTATTCAAAATTTTGGTTAGAGACCAGGCGCATCAGCAGGATAAGGGAATCCTGTGGGACCCACCTTCACTTTACAAAATGCAGCAAGAATTATATGTGTATTTTTGTATTTGTCAGATTTTTGTATTTGTTTTGTTGTTTGTTTTTTTGGAGGGAGGGGGGTCAAACCCAGTTTTGTTCGGAAGGGGGTACAAAAACAACTTAAAAAGCATAAAAATTTGATTATATGATTTAATATTTTTATTATTTGATTTCATAATGTTAAATTTTGCTGAACTTGAAGAAAAAGTTGGCCACGACAAAAATAAAAATAGCAAGAACTTCCACCGTAAAATCCACGACTCTATTTGTAGGTATGTTAGCGTTAGCTCCAGGCGATAAGGGTGAGGGGGAAGTTTACAATACTACTTAATTGAGAAACATTCTTTATTGCTTTTAGATATTACATACACTGCCAAATCGAATATCAAAGTCAAAATCTTCAACTCGAAATTTTTAAGCAATATATCTACAGTCCAAACTCGACCCAATGGATGTGCTTCGAAGCTCCCCATCTTTCCTACTTTTAAGATTTTGAAGGTTATGTAAAGACAAATCTCGGTCTGTAGCTGTAAAAAAAACTGTCAAAAAAAGGTGTTTTGTAAATTATCATTGGCTTTTTAATAATTTCATAGGTTGTCGTGCTACGTGAGCAAAACTATCAGGACTAAATGTACGGAGGGGTGAAGGAAGCTGTATTTAGTACCTACTTGAGGCCTTCCCCCACAAGGACACTGATTTTTTGTAAAATTAAATAAAAAAAACAAGTTTTTTAACTGAAAGTAAGAAACGACGTTAAAACTTAAAACGAACAGAAATTATTCCGTATATGAAAGGGGCTGTCCCCTCCTCAACGCCTCGCTCTTTACGCTAAAGTTTTTATCGTTTTAAAAATAGAGTTGTGAGAATGTCAAACTTTAGCGTAAAGAGCAAGGCGTTGAGGAGGGGACAGCCCCTTTCATATACGGAATAATTTCTGTTCATTTTAAGTTTTAACGTCGTTCCTTACTTTCAGTTAAAAAAAACTTGTTTTTTTATTTAATTTTTGAACGTTTTTGAATTAATGCAGGTTTTGATCTTGGCTCACTGTTCATGAATAACTAAATAAAATTTGCATATTAATTTTACTTTTATTTGGTTAAATGGCTTTCTCGAAACTTGTTTAATTTTAATTACGAACGTTTTTATTAGTAATAAATATACGTAACTTACGAATTAACTTACGTAACGAACTTCTATATTCATATATTTTTAATACGTATATTAGGGGGTTAAACCCTAGTCAATTCCTTGCTTTTTAAGCTAAAGTTTGAATTTTGTTCCAATTCTTTAAAAATGACCGCTTAATCACAAAGGCCGTTAATTAGAATAAATAGCTCTTATGAAAATACTAAGAATCTTTGGCTTAAAGAGCGAGGTATTGACTAGGGGGTGAACCCAATCATATATGTAATATTTTCTGTTCGTTTTAGGTTTTGATGTTGCTGCTGTTGCAGTTGAAAAATTTGTTTTTTATATATTTAATTTCTGATCTTTTTTTAAATAATGCTGGGAAATCCGGCGTCCCCTTCATAGCAATGTCCCTTCCCCCATGAAAACTTCCTTCATGGAAAAATCCTCCCACATAACCCTCGACTCACCCCTCCCCCTCCCCACTACCAGAAAAAATCCCCCTGAAAACGTCTGTATACTTCCCAATAACCAATACTATATATTAACATTGGGTAAAGTTCATAACTTTCAGCCCTCCCCCGGGAACTTCGGGGGATTAAGTCATCCTAAAAGACACTTATCATATTTTCGAACATGCTGAAAAAAATGGCTATCTCGAAATTTTGATCGGGTGACTTTGGGAAAAAAATGAGCGTGGGAGGGGGCCTAGTTGCCCTCCATTTTTTTTGGTCACTTAAAAAGGGCACTAGAACTTTTACTTTCCATTCCAATGAGCCCTCCCACGATATTCTAGGATCACTGGGTCAATACGATCACCCCTGAAAAAAAAAAAAAACAAAACAAACACGCATCCGTGATCTTTCTTCTGGCAAAAAATGTAAAATTCCACATTTTTGTAGATAGGAGCTTGAAACCTCTACAGTAGGGTTCTCTGATACGCTGAATATGATGGTGTGATTTTCATTAAGGTTCTATAATTTTAAGGGGGATCTTTCCCCCTTTTTTCAAAATCAGCCAAATTTTCTCAGGCGCGTAACTTTTGATGGGTAGGACTAAACTTGATGAAACTTATATATTTGAAATCAGCATTAAAATTTGATTCTTTTGATGTATCTATTGGTATCAAAATACCGTTTTCTAGAGTTTCGGTTACCATTGAGCCCGGTCGCTCCTTACTTACAGTTCGTTACCATGAACTGTTTGATTGAAAAATTGGTGTATAGTCGAATAAAACTATTCCCCCAATAATATGGAATAGGCAAAGGAGGGTCTTTGAAAACGTCCTCCTGTAATAGTAGCATATCCATTCTTGAAAGTGTGAAAAAGTGATAACTGATAGTGAAAGTTCAAATAATTTACGATATAATATAAAACACCCTTAATCTACAATTTTACTGAATTAGTCTTTTTCCTAATTTGGCTGACGAGTCTGCTTCCTTGGACTGTAGGCTTTTGTAAAACCATTTTAAGGATTCGAGCTGGGTTCTTAAGTAAGCTGGATTCAACTTCAAATTTCAGACAATGGTATTTCCAGAATATTTCAGAAACTATGAGTTGGAAAGAATTGAAGAAAAGAAGGAAGAAGAAGAAGAATTGAAGGAAGTAAATTGAAAATACCTGGCAATCAACAGCAGCAACTTTATAAGAAATTTAAAATAAATTTTCTTGTGAAATATTATAGCATTTAATCAGCAGTTGTACCGAACCAATCCTGCTCAATTCATCCTCAGGGCTATACTGTGGTGTTTCTCCTCCCAATAGTATAGTGCAGACGGTTTGATATCATTCTATACCCCTTCTTGTTTTAGTTTTGTTTTTGTTTAAAGCCTTTTCCAATAGGCAATGATTAGAAGTCCTCCAAAAAAAGTCCCCCCAGATCCCACCTCAAATGCCAGTGAAAGTGATACCCATCTTGGCTGGTCAAGCACACTATCTCAAAGTTCAAATGATAGCTCCAATTCTGAGAATAGGGCAATGATAAGTGTAGGGGCTAATGTCACCATAAATGATGATAATGGGTTTCAAGAGGTCCTTTCTAGAAGCTCTAAAAAAAGGAAAAAAATCTCCCCAATCAAAAGCATTTCCCCTCTCCCTGCCCAAGATCCTCCCTCCACAAACCTAGGAATTTACCTTAAAATTAATCCTACTATCCCCTTTGAAATAAAAAAGATTACTGCAATAAGAGTTGCAATTTTCAAATTGATAAAATCAATGTTCTCTCTTAATATTAACCGTGATGGATCTCTGCTAATAGCTGTCCAAGATCAGAAATCAGCAGACACAATAATTAACCTAAAATCCCTTCTGAATAACCCAATTAATGCATCTAAATGGAACCCAAAACAATCACCAACAAAAATAGTAGTTTATAATATTCCTCCAGAGATATCCATTCAGGAGTTAAAAGAAGGGCTCTCAGATAGGGCTGGCAACTCAATCCCAGTTGAAGATGTTACCCAACTTGGCAAACCTAACTCTAATGGCCTAAAAACTAGTAGATCCTTCTTAATCACACTGGAGGAAAAAATTAGTATCCCAGAAAAGTTATTCCTATTTGGGCAAATGAAACCACACAAGGAATACAAACCTAAGCCTATCCAGTGTCAGAAGTGTCTCAAACTGGGACACACAACAAACAAATGCAATGAAATTCTCCTAGAGTGTAGTAATTGTAAAGCATACCATCCTAAAGAGTTGACAACTTGCAACAACACTCAGTCTACATGCATCAATTGCAAAGGCCCACATGAATCTACAAATAAATCACTATGCCCTGCATATAAGAAAAGAGCTCTAACACTCCAAATAGTAACAGAGAAGGCCATCCCATACCCCTTTGCAGCAATGGAAGCAAATGCTGCCCAACAATACCATATAAAGCCCGTAATGAAACCAACCAGAACCCCCAAGTCAACCGCCCCCAATGCATCCAGTACCCCTTATAAAACACCATCTTCTAAGCCCCCTAGCTCACATCCCTATCAGAAGGAATCACCAAGTCAACAAGCCTCCTTGTCCGGTGAGATGAGGTCAGCCTGGCCCCCCCTCCCAAGAAGAAACAAACCAGAAACACTACCAGGAATTATTTCCTTAACTGACAAACAGGATGCACAACCAAACATGCAATCCCCAAATATATGCTTATTCATTCTAAAAAGTAATGCAGTTCAGGCCATGAACATACATCAACTACAGAAAACAAAAATCATTTCAGAATTGGCAAAAATCTACATCCCCGATGATATGCTCATTCAAGCAAAAAAAGATCTTGCTTTACTTTTAACAAAGCTGAACATTGATACACAGTCATATGAAAAATAAATCAACAACACAACACATATCAATACTCCAGTGGAACATAAGATCACTCACAGAAAATAAGCTAAATTAACTAATATTTTTTATGAATAATAATGCCATTAATATTGCTTGCCTCCAGGAAACTCATTTAACCCAAAATCAACAAATTAAGTCTCTGGGATATACTATCCTGAGAAAGGATAGATCATCAGAGAGAAAAGGAGGTGGTGTAGCTCTATCAGTTAAAAATAATATAAAATTCTGTGGCATCAATTTTCCAGATTTTGCTAATGATGTTGATGCAAATGGTATCAGTGTTTGGCTGAATAATATAAAAACCTACATAGTAAGCTTTTATAACCCTAATGGCCAAACTACAGATGCCATGGATTTCTTTAATTATATAAATAATTCTAATATGTTAAAAAATATCATTATTTGTGGAGATTTCAACGCCCACAGCCTTTTGTGGGGGAATGAACCAGCAAATAAAGCTGGTAAATTGATTGAGTGTATGACTTCAAATAATAATTAATTAGCTGTTGCTACCCCTCCAAACCTAAATACTTATTTCAACCCCAAAAGTGGCAGATTCTCCACAATTGACCTACAAATTGTGTCATTAAATATTTTGAATAAAATTTATATAAATAAAATTGATAGTCTATGTACTGACCACTTTGCTATAGTGTGCTCCCTAAATGAACCTGCTGAAACTCTACCTCATACCTCCAAATATATCAACACTAAAGCAAATTGGTCTATGTTCCAAAATAAGCTAAATGATGAAATCACAAGTTTCACCCAAAATTCATACATTTCAAACACAACAGTTGACACACATGCTGAAGTATTCACATCTTTACTAATAAATACAGCTAATCATGCTATCCCCAGGACAACACCTAAGAAAACCTACCCTAATCACATTTCTAAAGCCTGGTGGACAAATGAGTGCCAAAATAAATGGAGAATAAAAAAGGCAGCTAGGACAGAATTCATAAAAAAAACCATCACCTACTACATATTTAAAAAAAATTACAAGCAGAATCTAATCTTAAAAGGACTATAATAGATGGTAAATATAATTACTGGAATAATTTTGCAAATAATCTCTCCAGAGAAACACATGAGCCAATCATACATAAAGTCATAAGCCACATCTGTGGGAAAAAGATTTCCCCCAACCCACTCCAGTATGAGCTTATACATAATAATACCCGTTATGACAATGATAATGAAAAAGCTAAGCTATTTGCAACTCTTTTTGTTAATAAGCTAACATCAAATAATCGAAGCAAAATGTCCCCAATTCCTATGAACCCAAGTTACCAACCACGCCCAGGATCCGAGTATATAAGTAGTCCATTTTCAATCCAGGAAATGAATAATACAATACATCATATTGGGACCAAAACTAGCGGCAGCTATGACAATATACACCCTACATGGATAAGAATCTCACCCCTTCATACAAACAAGAACTGCTAAATTGTTATAATCACACTTGGGCATCTTCTAAGTTCCCCAATATATGGAAATGTTCGTCCCTCCTACCAATCCTAAAGAAAAATAAACCCAAAGAGAACCCTGAGTCCTATAGGCCCATAATGATTACTCCCGTGATGGGGAAAATAATGGAGAAAATGATCTATCACAGACTCCTCTGGTTTGTTGAAAAAAATAATATGATCCCTCACACTCAAACTGGATTCAGGAAACACCACTCCTCAACAGATGCTTTCATTTTGCTAACAAATGCAATAAATGAATCATTCTCAAAAAATAATGTCCTAGTTGCAGCTTTCCTAGATTTTGAAGGGGCATATGACAATGTGAACCACCAAATCCTTTTAAACAAACTTGCAAACCTTGGACTACCCCCCAAGCTAGTATCCTTTATAAAATCCTTCATAGAAGTGCGAAGTTTCATTGTTTGTGTTGGTTCAGCCTCTTCACCCCAAAAGACAACAACCAAAGGCCTACCTCAGGGAGCAGTCCTCAGTTGCCTCCTGTTTGCCCTATATCTCTGGGACACGAACCTACCCCACACGAATCTACAATATGCTGACGATCTGGTGCTATGGTCATCTGGCAACACCTTTGAGACAGCACAGTCAAATCTGCAAAAGTCACTTTTCCAATTTGAAAAATTCTCTCAACATTCAGTTTTGCCCATTGCACCTACCAAGTCAAAAATAATCCAATTTCACCGGAAGCGAAACCATGTTAATGCAAAACTAACTCTAAATAAAACAACTATTCCAGAAGATAATCATATTAATTACCTAGGTCTCACGCTTGACCAAAAACTTAATTTCCACCTCCACATTTCAAACACAATAAAAAAATGCTATAGAAAAACAAATATACTAAAAAGACTTCTTTCCACACCCTGGGGATGTAAGGAGAAAACCTTACTCCAGTTTTATAAATCACATATAAGACCCCATATTGACTATGGGCTCATCGTATATGGTGCATGTGCAAAGACCCAGATGCAAAAAATTGAAACAACACAAAATGATATAATACGCCTCATATTTGGTCTTAGGAAACCCACAAGCACCAAGTTTCTGCTTATGGAGAGTGGATTAACAACAATAAGGGAGAGACGTAGCTTTCTCTTGACAAAACATCTTACAAAAATTGAATCAAATAGCTCACACACCCTACATAATTGGTTAAGAAATCCAGCCATGTATAGAGGCGTTGCAGATGAGTATGCCAACATTCAGAAGAAGTTCCCCGTACCAGCAAAGTCTATTGCACCCACTTTCCCCCAATCCCCTCCATGGAATTGGTCAAGTCCCATAATAAATACTGAATTCTCAAAGTGGAATAAAGATTTAACCCCCATCGCTTTTGTCCAGAAAAAATTTGCTGAACTTAATACAATTACCTATAAAAATCACTTCCAAATATTTGTTGATGGGTCAAAAATGAACGAGAAGGTAGCAAGTGGTGCTCTCCTTCCTCACCTGAAAATTGCAACGGGCGAGAGATTATATAATAATTTATCTATAATGTCTGCTGAGTTAAATGCCATAATCATGGCATTAGAACACATCAAGGAAAAGATCCAGCCTTGAGTTGCTGGCCTCAGCTCCTCAGTATAAGTTGGACATTGACACTTATCATTGTCTCAGTATTATAGATAATCTTGCTTCAAGTGGCATAAGAACTTATTTTCAGTACATTTCTAGCCACTCTGGCATAAGTGGTAATCATCAGGTTGATGAAATAGCAAAAAATGCTATAAATATTGACCAGCCAAGTGGGAGACCAATCCCGATTAGAGATATTTACCGATGGAGGCTATTAGATATTAATTTTAATAAGATTAATCCTATCCTTTCCCCCTTTCCCAATAAGTATCTTTCTAAAATTTATCATAGAATTCGTTCTGGAACAAATGGACTAAATTTTCTTGCATTCTCGTATAAGTTTTCTAATTCAAGTGGTTCAATTCCCCTGTCCCCTCTTTGCAGGCATTGTAATATGAATAATAAAACAATTGACCATTGCCTATTTGAATGTAATATGCTGACGTCTGCACAACATACCTTGCTTTGCAAACTGTTAAAATGCTTCAAACACCACAAAATCTCACTATCAGCCAAGAGCCTAGCCAACTATACCTGCACACAGAGCATAGAAATCGACATCTATCAACTCATAATTGAACTCCTAGAGTCGAAAGATCTACTGAAAGATATCTGAAAATATCTAATAATCATGAGGCAATCAAGCCAGTAGCTCTGTAGCCCACAGAGTGAAGCAAAAGGAAAAGGGCTAAATAGTATCACTGAATAGCCCGCCTGCTGTTAAATAGAAGAAGAAGAAATACCTCTTTATTTCAGTATTAGGCCTACAGTTGTAAATCCATTTTTGAAGGTTTTGTTGACCCAGCATAGCAGTTTCAAAGTCATTAAAGGTCAGAATATGAAATAAAAATATACCTGAGATAAAATGTATGAGATAAAAATATAGCCTACCTTATATAAAAATATAACTTATAATATACCTTACATATAATATACACCTTATATTAATATACCTAATAATATAAGATAAAAATATACCTTATTTTTAATGAGATAAAAATATGCCATCTCTCCAATCAAACCCATCTCTCCTGTAATTATCCCTTTAACTAAAACAAAAAGGAATAGAAAATATATTATTCGCGATGGCGGTTCTGGGCCTCGGAAGGGGGATCAGCTGCCCCCTCCCCCGTTTTTCTGACATTTGACATTTTATTCCTTTTATTTTAAATAAAAGGTAAACCTGTGGATTCCCCTACCCCCCCCCCCCAGATTATGAGGCCTAAAACCTCCTACTGGTTATGCCTATTACTTAAACATATGAGTACTTGTATGATAAACCACCTGCAGCTCAAGTTGTTCATGCATTGACGCACTGTAAACCGGTTTCTTTCAACTTGGCGTGAAAAAAGACAAAGAGAAGTGACAGAGTAGATGGGAAATATATAATTTGGGCGCTGGGCTGAGAATCCGTGAATTCGGGTTCGATCCCTGGTGTGGTCAGTTTCTTAGTTTGGGACGCGGGTCAGTGGTGTGACCCTGTAAGCTTAGCCAGAGTCAACCCAGCTCTAAATGGGTACCTGGAGAAATCTGGGAAGGTAAACAGGAAGGGTTTGCGAAAGCATAGGTTGGCTGGCCCCCAGCCCCCCATTGCACTTCCTGGTTGAAGGGCCACGAAACGGAGATCAGCACCGCCGGTTTGGACCTTAAGGGTCTAGTGCCGCATCCTTTACCTTTTACCTTCCTATATTAGGATCGGGGGGAGTAACGTATTTGGACAGTGTGAAGTCAGAAAACAATTCTTACTTTCTAATATCAGAATAATTGTAGCTAACACATTTTGCATGTAGACCCGCTGTAATTTACCCCCCCCCCCCCCCCCCAATGTGAAAATATATAGCCCAAATTTGTTTTCTAAGTATTTAATTTTTATCATACTTAGGTATATCTTATTAGGATTAACCTAACTTCACTTCTTGAGCTGCAGGGGGGCATATCATAGAAGTAGCAACATATGTATCATTTTCATTTTTAATTTAGTGCATTAAGTGAAGGACAAACTTCATCCCAGTACGCTAAGTAGAGAGTTGAATCGTCTCACTCCCCGCTTTACGCGTTTTAACTTTTTTAGGTTCACAGTGTGAGGTGACTTAAATGCAAAAAAAGCTTTCGTTTTATTAGATGTGATTTAGAAATCATAATTTACCATATGCAAAGAACGCAGAAAATCAAATAGAGAAACACATTTTTAATGAAAGTAAAGTAACAGCAAAAATTGAAATGAGCAAATTATGAAATATTAAAGTGGACTCCCTCGTTGCCTTTCCGCCTTTGGGGGTCGCAGTGTATCTGCTTAGATTTAAGCGATCTCCACCCAGAATGTTTCAAAATCAAAATCTTATCTCCATCCAGAAGACTGAGAACTCTGTTCCAGACAAGGCGTATCAGAGGGAGGTGTCGGGTTTGAACCCCTCCCCTGAAATTTTTTTTTGACTCGTAAAAAAAGTAACAAAATGCATACAAAGAAATTTTGATAGGTTTTTAAAGGTTTTTTGTAGCCCCCCCCCCTTAACAAAAATCTTTGGCTCCATATCTTAATTATCATTGACGGTCATTAATTATTTGCTGTATCTTTAGCCTACAATGGCAGACAAAAATATATTTAGCCCTTATAATGCTTATAATACATAAAAGCAGCAAACACTGGAGCCCATTCAGAACTTTTTGAAATACAAATTGGCTGTAATTTTGTACTATCCGTTGCCATGGAACAAAAATAATAACAAGTTATTAGTTATAATTAACAGTAATTAAGTTATGTAACTTACTCTTAGATTGGACTCATTTCACTCATTTTGTCAGTAAAATATTAATTTGGCTAAAAAAAAAAAAAAAAAAAAAAAAAAAAAAAAAAAAAAAAAAAAAAAAAAAAAAAAAAAAAAACAAACTAAGATCTGCATGAGCAAAACTACTAATGCCTTAAAAAAATCGGTTACTAAATGAGTTTTTCTTTTTCTTCTCCAATTAACTGAAAGTAATCCAATCCTGCATTAACTGAAACTTGCCAAAGCAAAAAATCCATCAATGCAAGTTTGTATCTCAGCGATTAATTCAGTGACGGTTCTAACCTCTCTTGCGTCAGGGGCAAAATTTTGATTAGGACCACCCCCCCTGTTTCCCATATAATTTTCAGGCCAAATTTTAACAAAATTTTAATTGATAAACAAATTTATTTAATTATCATCAATTATTTTAATTATTATTATTTCATAATTATTACTTAATTCTTTTTATATTTTTTTCATTTACCAATTAATAATCTATTAATTATTTGAATTTCTTAACTGTGCTCTCCACTTAATTTTAACAAAAAATAAAAGTTCAAAATCACAAAATGATTATAACCGTTCGATTATTTATTTGAAATTTTGCACCCCTAAAATTTTGCACCCGGGGCAAGTGCTCCCTCTGTCCTCCCACAAAACCACCTTTGGATTAAATTAGTACTGCAAAATACAAGGTTTTTATGTTCTTGTGTAGGCATCGTCTGCATTTTGATGATATTATCTTTTCTATCCCACGGAAAATCATTAAAAAAACAAGCAAGTTTGATGGCTTAGGAGTGGCACATAAGAATGTAGGGAGAGGGACTCCCCCCTTAAATTCAAAAATTTTGTGAGTTTCCAGGAGTTGCCGATTCAAGAAAGTGAAGGGGGTATATATATATATATATATATATATATATATATATATATATATATATATATATATATATATATATATATTATATATATGTATATATATATATATATATTTATATATATATATATATATATATATATATATATATATATATATATATATATATATATATATATACATATATATATATATATATATATATATATATATATATATATATATATATATATATATATATATATATATATATATATATATTATATATATATATATTTTTTTTTTTTTAATGAAGACACAAAAACGTTATTTTTCAAAGTGTATGAGCGGGACATTCTTTTTTTCAAATAAAACTACCAAAAAAAAGGTATTTTTCATCCTTTAATGGATGCCCAGTCGAATTTCCCAATGTACCATAAGACTTTTATTTCGTTTTAATATTTGATCAGTCGCAATAGCAGCGCTATTTACGTCAATGCTTCATTTTGTAACAGCTTTGAAACAAAATTGGTCAGCTTAAGCTACATAAATTAGCATTAATTGTTCCCAAGCAACGTTAGCATAATCACAGCTTTACCTACAATTTTCTTTAGTTTACATTTAACGCTTAAACGAATCATTGCCAGTGAAAAAGGCAAACAAAAGGTTTTCTAACTACTAAAATCACGACTCAATTGGTGAAGTGGTTTTTCTTAATTGACGAATAATGGTTTTAAGGATCCCTTATTTAGGGGCATGAACATGAATAAGGCGTATATCACTTATAACGCTTAGATAGAACACGCTAGGTTCGAACGTTAACTAACTTAACTAGAACTATTAAGAATAACAATTATATAATTATATACATACATATATATATATATATATATATATATATATATATATATATATATATATATATATATATATATATATATATATATATATATATATATATATATATATATATATGTATATATATATATATATATATATATTATATATATATATATATATATATATATATATATATATATATATATATATATATATATATATATATGAAGTTAATTATATTATATCATATTAACTATATTACATTATATTAACTATATATGAAGAACTATTAAGTTAGTTAAGAACTATAACGTTAGTTAAGACCTATCCTTAGAACGTTCTGTTTTTCTTAATTATCCTATATTTGAAGCAATTCACGGTTACAGTTGTAATCTTTTCTGATTAACTTGTGAGGAAAGGAGACTCGATACGGAGGAAAATAATAAAGAACTGAATAATAAGGAAAAGAGAGGTAATAATTATGATAAGGAAAGGCAGGTATGACTATTGACTCTTATAATCGTCTTATATATGAATTAAGACAAGGCGAGATCTGTTCTCCGCAATTTGTGCAGAAACTTCTTAAGATATAGACGCCTTATGACTCTTGTTGTACTAGCCTATTTATGGCGAGGCTCAACCTGACTCTTAAATCTGTGCATTGAAATTCAGATCAAAACTTAAGATAAACGAGTGAATTGCTAAGACTGGTAACATTAACTACAACGCTATTGCGTACAAGCCTGTACCCGTTCTGATAACCATCAGGAGTTTACATGCTAACAAATTTTTTTCTTGTACTTAGGAAATAAAAAAAAAAAACAGAGATCTCCAAAATTTAATTTATTCGTTCCGTCTTGGTTTCTCTGATGAAGTGGTGTCAAGTGATGATGGTGATAGAAAATACTGTACAGCCTTCAATTTGAATTTTTGGACTCTAGTTTAAACTTTATTATTATTAGCAATATTTACCGAAGCACATTAAGTTTTCAAAAAGGTAATAGAGGCTACTGTTTTTGAAATAAAATATTTGCCGTTATGTCTGCCATTTTTAAAATTTAAAATTCATTCAATCTCAAAAAGAGTTTAGACATCAGACACTTTTTGACACCTTACTTCAAGGTCAAGTTAATGACTAATTAATTTGTGAATAAATAGCAAGTAATACCTAGACACGACTCCCAGGGCCAGGACAGGTCCAGAACTCTCCAGCTCTTCCTTGGGTAATTTCAAGGGTAGTAATGGATACTTTTGGGGTAATCATCTGCATCTTAGCGTGCCTAATAATAGGCCTATCCCTTTTTCTCCCACTGATCCAAGCTAAAACACTTAAAGACTATGCAAGATCTAGTGACCTTGTACATATTTATGTACCCCTTGTATATTTGTCGAATTTTGTAACCATCTATATATGTACTTCCTTTTTGCTGATGTGGTTTTATGAGCTGCCAGATTTAGTTTGCGTATTTTATAAAGTGACTGAACAAATTGGGCTGATTCTAGTCCAAACCTACTTATTTGGCCTTGAGTTAGCTGTCTTCTTCAAAATCTACATTCCTCGAATTAGCAGTTCTTGGACAACAAGGAAATTGATTGCTAATGCTACATTTATAGGCTTTCTAACAACTCTTCCCTTCGTCGGGGGTCTTTTTATTTTACGAGGTCAGATTATGTGGTCATTATGCACAGGTGAACTCCACTCCTTCTTTAACAGAAGAAAACAAGCAAAAAGTGAAATCAACTGGATGACAATCGCACTTTTTGCACCATACTTATTATTTTCAATGATTGCAATAAGAGCTTATAGTAGAAGCTTGACCAGGTCTAAAGTTACAAGGCCAGACTGTGTCCCTGAATTCCATAAGCCATTAGCAGTTCAAGTAACGCTCTTCATCGCTTGTGTTTTTTACAGGGCTATTTTTATTTATGTTGTGCCTTCTGATATGGATGTAAATACTTATAAATTTTTATTTTGGCTTGCATCATATTCCACTTATATGGTACTTGGTCCAAGTACGAGCATTCTCGTTCTCCTGTTCAATAAGGGCTATCGAAAAAAAGTATTTAGTTCTTCCGGAGGGAGTACTGTAGCCCCCTCAATAGAGGCCCAATCAGAAGTACTTGAAGTCCACTTTTAAACTCTAGAATGTTAAATCTAAATTTGTTTTTGGACCCATAAAAGACTAAACGAACACCTTTCTCAACATAATGCGTCAACGGGGAAAAGGTAGAAACTCATCCTGTGACTTAAGCTCGTAATAGCTAAATGTTGATTTACTGCACCTATTGCGAACTTAAATTTTTTGAGTGATAATCTTAAAATCCCTAGCCCTTAAAATCCCTAAAATCCTAAAATCTTAAAATCCCTAGCCCTTAAAATCCCTAAAATCTTAAAATCCCTAGCCCTGAAAGTGATAATCTTAAAAAAAAGCGATAATCTCGTATACAATAGCTAAATGTTGATTTATTGCACCTATTGCGAACATGAACTTTTTGAGTGATTCCTAGCCCTTGGAACACTACATCAGTTGGCTGAGAGCCTTGATGGGATATGCAAAGTATTTCTTCTGTACGTACAAACCTATTGTGAAGTGCTCTTGCACTGCACATTTGCAAGTGATTATGCACTTGCAAGCTATTGTGCATTTGCAAACGATTGCTTAGAGATCTGCATTATGTACCTGTATTTAATTTTTTGAAAACAATTTGGAATCAGTGGACGTCAGAAACTTTCAAGCGGTGAAGATGTTATCTGGTAGAGACTTGTCGCACATTAAGGGAGGCTAGTGTATTTTCATTACTTGAAGAATGGTTATTCTATTTTTGTTATTTTCTAAATTTCCAAAGTTCCATCATGATTTGTCTCATGCTTTCTCTACACATTTTTTTTTACATCAACAATCAACAATTCATACAAGCCAGGAATTGTTGAAGGATATGGATTGGTTACCGTCCAAATACTGGGTTATATATATATATATATATATATATATATATATATATATATATATATATTATATATATATATATATATATATATATATATATATATATATATATATATATATATATATATATATATATATATATATATATATATATATATATATATATCTGACCCTGTTGCCCTGTGTACCTCCAGTCCAGCACACTTGTCGGTATTGGGTCAATCCTAAAACTCGGTCACCCGCCTGAGACTTTGGCTCTCAAGTTTTTATTTAATTCTACCAAGTTGCTTTTAATCAAAAATCAGAGGACTCCCCCGTGAATACATCCCCCCCGGTCCTAATACTGGGTTCGATATATCTCATCTTGAAGGAGGTTTGACAAGAGTAACCTCATGATGGGAAGAGTTTTTCTACTTTTGTGTTCCCACAGTTCTTGTACGTTTTGTGGAATATTTTCTCCAAACTTTTTCTACCTTATTTTATCCTTTCAAAATTCATTTAAGTGATTGAAGGGACATTACCTTCAGGAGTAAAAGAGTTTGTGATAATGAACTGTAAGTAAGGAGCAACATGTGCTAATAGTAATCGAATTTCTAAAAACGAAGCTTTGATAACAATATATGCATTAAACGAACTGGCTTTTTACTCGGATTCCAAATACATAAAATTCAGCGAGTTTAAAGTTATCCACCCAAAATTATGAGCGTGAGAGTAATTGCCTCATTTTGTAAAAAGGGGACCCCTCTCCCCCCCCCCCCAAAAAAAAAGGAACATGATCTTGGTGAAATTAAACCATCAAATCGAGCATATCAGAAAATCTGATAGTAAAGATTTTAAGCCCCTATAAAAAAAAAATGGGATATTATATACATTTTCTGAGAAGGAGGATCATAGTTGTGAACATAGTTTTGATCATAGTTGTGTACATAGTTTTGATCATAGAAGTGTACATAATTGTGTGCACTTGTTTGTTTGTTTTTTCCATGAGTGATAGTATTAAAATATTGGTCCTGGAATACCAAGATAATGCTCAATTAAATGAAATTAAATGGGGTTATCTTGACACATTTTTGTGAAAAACAGGTTAATACAGTAAAACTATTAACCTGATCACAAACTTGTGTTTTATATTTTAATTTTTAATCTGTATTTTATGTAATAGTTTTGCATAATAAATAAATTTAGTTCCTTATATTATGTCTAATTGTTTTTAACCCAGATTTTGGCAATAGTGTCTGCCATCCAAACAAAAATTGTTTGGTAAGCATTGTGTTGTGACAAGTCAACAGATATAAGGTAGGCTAAATTGCTAAACAATTGATCTAACAAATCTGATTTCTGATATAAATTCAAACATTTTGATGATTAAAATTATAAATTGGTAAGCCTCTTCTACCATATAATAATTACAAACAATTCTCTAGTTTTGCAGTTTATGTTGTATTTTTGTATGCATTCAAAATCCTAATAGTGTTTTAAACATTTTGATGATTAAAATTATAAATTGGTAAGCCTCTTCTACCATATAATAATTACCAACAATTCTCTAGTTTTGCAGTTTATGTTGTATTTTTGTATGCATTCAAAATCCTAATAGTGTTTTAAACATTTTGATGATTAAAATTATAAATTGGTAAGCCTCTTCTACCATATGATAATTACCAACAATTCTCTAGTTTTGCAGTTTATGTTGTATTTTTGTATGCATTCAAAATCCTAATAGTGTTTTAAACATTTTGATGATTAAAATTATAAATTGGTAAGCCTCTTCTACCATATAATAATTACCAACAATTCTCTAGTTTTGCAGTTTATGTTGTATTTTTGTATGCATTCAAAATCCTAATAGTGTTTTAAACATTTTGATGATTAAAATTATAAATTGGTAAGCCTCTTCTACCATATAATAATTACCAACAATTCTCTAGTTTTGCAGTTTATGTTGTATTTTTGTATGCATTCAAAATCCTAATAGTGTTTTAAACATTTTGATGATTAAAATTATAAATTGGTAAGCCTCTTCTACCATATAATAATTACCAACAATTCTCTAGTTTTGCAGTTTATGTTGTATTTTTGTATGCATTCAAAATCCTAATAGTGTTTTAAACATTTTGATGATTAAAATTATAAATTGGTAAGCCTCTTCTACCATATAATAATTACCAACAATTCTCTAGTTTTGCAGTTTATGTTGTATTTTTGTATGCATTCAAAATCCTAATAGTGTTTTAAACAATTTGATGATTAAAATTATAAATTGGTAAGCCTCTTCTACCATATAATAATTACCAACAATTCTCTAGTTTTGCAGTTTATGTTGTATTTTTGTATGCATTCAAAATCCTAATAGTGTTTTAAACATTTTGATGATTAAAATTATAAATTGGTAAGCCTCTTCTACCATATAATAATTACCAACAATTCTCTAGTTTTGCAGTTTATGTTGTATTTTTGTATGCATTCAAAATCCTAATAGTGTTTTAAACATTTTGATGATTAAAATTATAAATTGGTAAGCCTCTTCTACCATATAATAATTACCAACAATTCTCTAGTTTTGCAGTTTATGTTGTATTTTTGTATGCATTCAAATCCTAATAGTGTTTTAAACATTTTGATGATTAAAATTATAAATTGGTAAGCCTCTTCTACCATATAATAATTACCAACAATTCTCTAGTTTTGCAGTTTATGTTGTATTTTTGTATGCGTTCAAAATCCTAATAGTGTTTTAAACATTTTGATGATTAAAATTATAAATTGGTAAGCCTCTTCTACCATATAATAATTACCAACAATTCTCTAGTGTTGCAGTTTGTGTTGTATTTGTGTATGCATTCAAAATCCTCAAGTCTGCTTTTTGGTCTTTTTTATGTTTGAAGGTCCCACAATAGTTAATAAAAAACGCAATAGTTAATATAAAAAGGCACTATCGTAAATTATGGACCACATAATTGAGATTGGCTCCTAGATATCAAAGGTCAGCACTAAGTAATAAACTGACAGAGTTGGGTTTGAACATTTAGCCATAGACAATAGACCTTGGGCAAATAATTTATTATATGCAGAGCGTATATAGTATTATATTAAAACACGGTTTTAATTCAGGCTTCATGTGTGAAAAATTCAATATAATTTAATGAGATATTCATAAGGAGCCCTCTTTCTGACTTTTTTTTCTTTTTATTGTGCCGTTTCATCCAGTTGTTTAATCTAGTCCAAAAGCGGCCACGGAATAAATTGAAGGTCCTAAAAGTTGCCAATAAAATTGGATCAAGAGTCCAGACTGTATAGATTTGCAAAACCGACCTTTTAAATATTTCTTCAAAAAAGGGAACAATTTTAAAAATTTAGAATTTAAAAAATATTAAATTTAAAAAATATTTAATTTATGGATTTTCTTCCTAACAAGCATCTTACTACCATTATTACCTAAAAGTTTTTTTTTATAATAGTTCAGTATCCACAAGGTGACAAATAGTTACTAGGGGCGTTTTTCACTCATCAATGTGCTAAGATCTTACATCTTTTGTCAGAAAACGCTTAAAAGTGAAATCTTTGAACAAAGATCTTACATCTTTGGTGGTTTTTGTGCAAACGTCTTTCATCATTCTGCTCTGATCAGCGGTCTGAGAACAATGATGAGTAGATCATCAAAGTTCTCTCATAATTGTTCTATATGGCAGAACAGTGACGGTCTTCACACTTTCTGCTAACATCAGTGAGCTGTAAGATCTTACAACAAAGATGAGTTAAAAAACGATAATCTTTGCGGAAAGATGTAAGGTCTTAGTGCTAAAAAACGGGCCTACTATTAGAGTCTTATCAAATTGGCCTGCAGTCTGATATGAAGTAACATCCTTAATTCAGGTTTTGTTCCTTAACTTCAAATTAAAAAAAAGAAATGCATACTGACCAATGGTCTGCTTTTCGCAGGTAACAATCCCCTGATTCACTGCCTTTGGCCAGGAGTGCAATGTGTAGTTGGGGGCAAATTATCTGTCGCTACTTGTGTTTCCCTCAGACTTCTCCAGGTATCCGTTTAGAACTGGGTCAACTCTGGTTAGGTTAAGGAGTCACATCATTGACCCCCTCCCCCCTTCCAGACCGAATAACCAGCAACACCAGGACTCAAGCCCTTGTCCTCATGATTTCAAGTCAAGCGCTCTGACCGATTGGCTAGGACGGATGTCTATTAATTTCTATTAAAACAATGTCTATTAATTAAACATTGTAAAAGAACAAAGCCAAAACTAAGGATTTGGCTTGATATCAGACTGCTGGCCAATATCAAGACAAACCAAGGATTTGCTATTCTACAATATTTTTTTAAAAGCTCAACTCATGTGTATTTTAAAACTTGCGGGATTAAAACAAGATTTACCTTCCTAGCAACTTGCAAGGCTGTTTCAAGCATATTTTCAATGTCACCAACTTAAAATAAGCTTTAATCGAAAATTTACCTTGTCATTGGAACGCCAAGAAACTGAAAAACAAAAAATTGGAGGATTCGAGAAAATATATCTGACGGATGATGCGCCAAAGTCTGTTCGTGAAGTTCGAAAGAGGTTGCTTCATGTGAAATTAAAATTGCACGATTTTGGAATTGACTCTTGGTTGTCGAAAGGTGTACCCCCCTGCCTAGTTATCAAGCGGCGAGATGTAACGAATGAACGACTAACAGTTAGTGAAGGTTTCGCTCTAATTACTGACCTTGAAAGGAAACATGGTGGTCGAATCGCAAATATGGATGCATGATTTTTTTTTAAGACTGATTGTGTTGATATGATAGTGGATTAGTTTTGTTAAATAATGTGAGTATAAGTGTTCGATATTTATTTGGGTTGAAATAAAAAAATGTGGTGGGTTCTGTGCGGTTTGATGTATTTGGGTGTTATTATTATGATTAAGAATCTATTTAGTGTGAGTTTTAGTGTTTGTAATTTTTTGTGGGAGAGGCATGGGGGGGTACTCTTTGGCGTGAGATCAGTACATGATAATGGTTAGTCAAGTTCACGAGATCCCTACATCTAGGCTGGAGGAATTGGAAAGAAATTCAGCCCATTTTAGTAATGTATTCCAAACGCCCCTAGCCCATGATAATAATGAAATTTTAAATTCTTTTTTAGTCCCCCCAAATAAATATTTGTTTTCTCATGAAATAGTTCATAAAAACCCAAACATGAGGAGAATATCTTTTTGGAACTGTCGTGGATGGAGGAGCGGGCAAGATGCAATTAAAAACTTTTTACTTGAATCTGGTACGGATATTTTTGGAGTTCGTGAAACATTTTTAGATGAAATTTCGGCAAAAAAAATTAATATTAGTGATTTCCAATTTTTTCACGTAAGTAGAACTCAACAAAAGCAAGGTGGTTTAGCAATACTGGTTAAAAATTATATTCCGGCACGACTGAAAGAAGAATTTTTATATTTGAATACGGAGATGATTTTTGAAAGCTGTATTGTTGAATGTTTTCTACCAAATAATGATAAACTTTTAATTGCTGTAATTTATCGTCCTCCCTCATCAAATAAGGCAGATTTTATTGATAAATTTGAAAATATGTTAAGTGTGATATCAAATCTCCGAATTCCATTTTTAATCCTTGGGGACTTCAATATTGATTTAATGGGATGTCTCCCATCTAGACAGCAAGGAATCGACCGACATGTCCTTCAGTTTTTGGAATGTAACCTTTCTCATGGTATGAACCCAGTATGTTTTATTCCGACACGCATAACAAATTCTTCTTTTTCTCTGATTGATAATATTTTTGCACCTTATCCTTGTGAGGCTACATTCGTGGTTATGGAGGATACATCTGACCATTGTATATTAATGTCTGACTTCAAAGCGCAAAAGATAGTCAATAAAGAAAATCATATGAAGAGGAGAAACTTTTCACAAGTAAATATGAATGAATTGAAATCTAATCTTAGCGATGTAGGATGGAGTGAAGTTATTAATGAGAATGACCCCAACATATCTTTAGATATATTTTATCGAATTTTGAATGAAAATTTGGACCTTCATTGCCCATTTAAAACTACGCACCGAAAAAGAACCTCACCCAAACAACCTTGGATAAGTCCATCACTTCTAAAATCTATCAAGGAAAAAAAATAGACTGTATAAGATAAAAATGAAATACCCCTCAGCTCATAATGTACAGCGATTCAAAAATTATAAAAATTTGCTAGTTAAAACTCTCAGAACAAGTGAAAAATGTATTATGAAAATGCATTTAAAAAATCTGATTCACCTCAGACTACATGGAAATTAATTAAGGAAAAAATTGGAAATAATATTAAAAATCCACACCCTGAAGTGATCATAAATGAAAATGGTGTTGAGTTGAAGGGGAAGGATGTTCTTGCAGATTATTTTTGTCATTATTTTTCTCATATTAGTTCTACCGTTGAACTGGATTCCCCTGAATCTCCATCTAATTCATATAAAGAATATCTCCCGCTATCCGAAAATTCCAGTATGTTCCTGGCCCCTGTCACTCTCGGTGAGTTCCAGAAAGTAATTATGAATCTAAAGAGTGGTAATTCTCTAGGTCTAGATGGGCTCTCCACAAATATTCTGAAGGAACTTGCATGTGTAATTCATGTCCCGTTGCTTCATATTTTAAATGCATCTATGTCATCAGGGATCTTTCCGGAAGTATGGAAATCTGCACGAGTTATTCCAATTCATAAGAAAGGTGATAAGACAGATATAGGTAACTATCGCCCAATAGCTATTCTTTCCCCTATATCTAAGGTTATTGAAAAAATTATTCAAAAAAGAATTGTCTCGTATTTTGATAAAAGGAATTTATTTACTAAAAATCAGTTTGGATTCAGGGCGGGTCATTCTACTGAACAAGCTATTGCAGCGCTAATTTTAGAGATTAATGATTCATTAAATGATGAAAATCATGTATCTACTCTTTTCTATGGTATAAAGAAGGCATTTGATACGCTAAACCATGAAATTTTATTGGAGAAAATTAATAATGCAGGTATTAGAGGTAAAGGCTTAGATCTAATAAAATCTTACTTGCATGGTCGAAAAATTCAGGTAGAGGTAAATGGGCACCTGTCAAGCCATATTGTTATTGATGATGTTGGAGTCCCCCAGGGATCAGTATTAGGGCCATTACTATTTTGATTTATACAAATGACCTTTCGAGGTGTTTACCCCAAGACAGTAGTTTAGCAGTAATTCTTGCAGATGATACGGCGGTGACAGTAAAAGCTAAAACCCCATCTTTGTTGGCTGAGAAAATGGTGACAGCAATGAATTCTTTGAATAAATGGTTTGCATGTAACTACCTGGCTCCGAACTTTTCTAAAACTGAATTCATGATTTTTGGGCGGTCACAGCGGGCAGTAGATAAAATTACCATAGATGAGTTAATTGTAAATCAAAGTAGGATAAAAAGAGTAAATTCATTTCGTTACCTTGGGATTATTCTTGATGAGCTTTTATCTTTCCGTAAGCATTCTGATCATTTGAGATTGAAACTTGCCCATAACTTAGGTTGTCTTCATAGAATGAAACATGTATTTCCTTTTTCCATCCTTAAAATTTTATATCATTCTCTAATTGAATCATCTTTTAAATATTGCCCTGTAATATACCTCAACACATTTATGGTCCATCTCCAACCTCTTCAGATAATTCAAAATAAGGCGGTTAGAATCCTGGGTACTTTTGTTCATCGCCCAGTGAGGCTTCAAAATCTTTCAGAAACCCAAACTTTATATCTTTTTCTCAATATACTTAATCTCAAACAACTGAAAGACCTGCATACAGCAATGTGGTATTATGATATCCAATCTTCGGCAAATTATTTCCATGATCTGGGTATAATTGAGACTCCCATTTCTCCTGCCCACCACGTCCGCTCCAAGAAGTATCGCCTTCCCCCAATTAAATCTGAAAGAGCTAGATTCTCAATCAGATACCAGATCCCTCATATTGCAAATAAATTTAATTTAATAGATGTGTCCCCAAGATTCAAGAGCCGATTTTCTTTGAAAAAACATATTTCAAAAATTGTTCTTTGCCTGGATGTTGGGATTGGTGAATTTGGATTTTAGTATGAAATTTGTTGTGGTGTTCTCGCGCTGGGGTGGCCTCCTCTGTTATCTCCTACCATGTGTGTCTTTTTTTTCATTATTGATATGCTTTATTTGTTATTTCGGAATTTTTTTTTTCATTTTTTTTTTTTTTTTTTATGTTTTTGGCCGACACATCGAGCCCTGCTCCCCGTCGGCCAGTTTAGAAAATAATTTATTCATGTAATTTGTTTGTTAAATAAAGTTATTCTTTCTAAGTTATTGGCATGTTTTGTAAGCTTCTTTAACTATATTTTCAAAGTTGCAAGGTTGAAAGACACTTGAATCAAGATTTTGGCTTGCCATTGTATTGTTTTGCAACCTTTAGTTTAAGATTCTATTTTTAGTTACATGTTTGAATACAGGATTTACCCACCTTTTGGCTTTTTTTACAAGCTTGTTTAAAGCCTCGATTTAAGCTTACAACAAGGCAAAAGTTGGGTAAATAGCAAGCAATTTTGAGGCTTGTCACTTAATTTTGGTTTTCTTTTATAAGCAAATGAACCTTTCATTTGTCCAATCTATAAGAGAAGTGACCACAAAATTCGAAGGGAGGGTGACCCCCTCCCCCCCCCCCAATTTCCATAGCGTCAGCATACAGTGCCAATACCTTGGAATTTTGCGTGTCTTTGGTGCCTTAGTTCAGCTGAAGTATGTGCCTTTGTCAGCACACTGGATGATTTTTTGGCATATTCTTTATCCCCCCCCCCAAAAAAAAAGACTCAAAACCCTAGCTTTGTCCCTGCCTGGGGCTGAACATATTCCATAGATTTATACAAAAATTGTTGATTTTATTGGTCATATTTTCCAACTGGCATTACTTATTATTGTGATGAAAAGTAAGAACCAAAAAAAGTACAAAAAGTCAAAAATCTGCAAATCTCAGTACATAGCCTAGCACTATTTCTAATAAAATTCTAGATGCAGGGCTTATTGCTATCTTGTAAAGCAGTTGAGCTGGAAAAATGAAATTTTTAGGAATATTTCCAGATTCTAGCCTATACCCTGAGAATGTCTTTTATAGTGTTAATTTCCATCCCTTTTGTCTCTAAATGGTACCGTAATATTCGAATGTGTTTTGTTGCTTATTCACTTTATCTTGTAAGTTCCTTTTGCATATAGTTGCTTTATTTTCAGGTTGTGTTCTGGGTTTCTTTGTCATAATATATGTTTGAATACATCTGGGTAAGCTGTTTTATATGGTGTCAGAATAATCAAGTATGGTTGCTGCCATCCCTTATCCAAAGTTGAACTGGGAGTCAGAAAACCTTAAGGAGGCATAGGTTAGGTTCAAAGGCCATGCAAAACTTATGTTTGATGGTCCCCTCAGTTCTTACTTATTATTTTGGTTGGGGGAAAAAGGACATGACATATTCAGCACCTGGATCCTAACTAATACAGAAAGAAACAAGATATATATATACCTGCAAAGATTTGATGACTATTTCAACCAAAAGCAAACCCAATCTTCCCTTGATATTGGTTCCACAAGCGTAATCAAAAAGATGGTGAAACAATTGAACAATATGTCACTGAACTTAAGATACTTGTTTAAGATTGTGCTTATGCTAATGACATCAAAGATGAAGTGGTATATGGCAGAATAACATGTGGAACAATCAATCAGAAAGTCAGTGAAAAGTCACTGCGGTCAGGACCTGAGATGACGCTTTTAGAACCCATTAAAATTGCCAGAACTTATACCAAAACCCATGCACAACTCAGAACAGTGTCTGCTGAGCCTAGCACAAGCAATCAAGTTATAAAACATGAATTTGACATAATCATGAAAATCAGAACTCATGCATAATGAACTAAGCCCCACTTAAATTAACCCTCTGCCTACAAAACAAACCCACTTACACTGATGAACAGTTCAATGAATTCCCTGGGTTCTTTGAAGAAGTTGGTAAGATTGAGGGCAATTGCAATTAGTCCTCAAAGAAGGAGTTCAACCATCAGTGAAACCTGTGAGTCATGTTCCTCTAGCATTACAAGCAAAATTCAAAGAGGAGCTTAAACAAATGGAAGATATGGAAATAATCTAAGATGTTACCAATCCTACTGTCTGGGTGAATTTGATTGTTGTGGTAGAAAAGACAGATGGGAGCCTCAGAACCTGTATTGAACCTCATAAGCTGAACAAGACCAAAGATAAGAACATCCAATGTCAACTTTTGATGAAGCAATTCAGAAGCACAATGGTGCTACATACTTTTCAAAGCTTGATGCTTGGCATAGGTATTGGTTGTTATGCCTTGATGATGAATCTTCAGGGTTGACAACTTTTAGAACCTCTTTTGGATGCTATAAATTTAGACAAATAGCAATTTGGACTTGTACCTGCCCAAGATGAATTACAGAGACACATGGAAGAAGCTTTCTTGGGCATTGATTTTGTGCCATAGTTGATGAGATGATTGTTTCAGGGAAATCAAAAAAAGAACATGATGAAAATTCTAGAAGAGTACTCCAAAGAGCTATTGAGAAAGGAGTCAAATTGAAGAAGGAAAGATGCATTCTAAAGGCAACATCCATTCCTACAACTACATACTCTCCTTGGTATACTAAACTATTTAGCACAATATGTTCCAAACCTATCAGGCATAAATGAGCCACTCAGATCCTTGTTGAAGGATAAGGTATTTGCATGGACCATTGTTCATGATCAAGTGATTCATCAATTTGCAGCACAATTACATTCTTTGACCTCACCTGCAAGTAGATGCCTCGAAACTAGGTTTAGGAGTAGCCCTATTTCAGAATGACAAGATCATATCTCATGCATCAAAATCACTGACAGATATTGAACAGCATTATTCCCAAATAGAAAAAGAGCTCTATGCAGTTGCCTTTGGATGCTGTCACTATCACCAGCATCTTTATGGCTGACCTGTCAAAATTATAACTGATTATAAGCCACTAGAAGCTCTCCTAGATTAACCAATCATCAAATCCTCCCCAAGGCTTCAATGAATGCTTCTACAGATTCGGCCATATGACTACTCTATCATCTACCAGCCAGGTCCAGAAATCCCTGTCTCAGAGACCCTTTCATACCTTCATGTCAACACTTCAGATGATTCACCTGAAAAAAATTGAATCTTATGTCCATTCTATTATGAAGCTCCTTCCAATCAATTGCAACAGGCTCAATAAGTCAAAAGAAGAAACTGCAAAATATAAACAATTGCAAATCTTACAGCAAGCTATTCAAAAACGGTGGCCTGAAACAAGAAACCAAGATATAAGTCATCAATTTCTCACAAGTACGACATGATTTGATAATAATAAATGTATAGTTTTCAAAAACAATCACCTTGTCACCCAAATGAGCATGCAACTCCAAACTCTTAAAGGTATCCATGCATCTCACCTAGGGATAAAAAAAATAAACAGAGAGCAAGGTCTATTATTTTTTGGCCGGGGCTTACTCAATCTATAGAATTATACATAATGAGATGCAATGCCCGTTGCATTTACCAAACAATGAGTACAAAAGAACCACTCATTCACCATCAGGAACCTCATTACCCATAGGAGCATGTGGGTGTTGATTTATTCCACCTTTTTGGAAAACAATTCCTAGTAACAATTGACTAATAAAGCTACTACTTTGAGACTGTTGAACTAGGCAGCACTGCATTCATAGACCAGATAGTTAGAAATCTCAGACATAGTTTTTCATGATATGACATTCCTTATATCCTCACTTCAGATAATGGAACCCAATTTACATCAGGAAGCCTCCAATGATTCTTAAAAGAATGGGGTACTCAGTACATTACTTCTAGTCCCAATCATCCCCAGTCCAATGGATTGGCTTAGAAAGCTGTGGCAATCACCAAAGGCATGATAAAAAAAATCACAACTTGCAAAAACTAACCTGCAGTTGGCATTGCTTGAATACAGAAACACACCAATCCAGGGACTCATTTCACCAGTACAATTGCTAATGAGCAGAACCACTGGGTCAACAGGCCGCTGCATCAACCATAGACCAATGAACTCCTAAAGTTGTTCCTAGATATGAGTGTTTAGCCTCAAGGTTGAAGGAAAAAAAGCAAAGACATTATTATAACATTCATGCCAAGGCTGAAAGTCCCTTGAGCATTGGCCAGGCAGTCAGATGTGGATAGAACTTGGTAGCCAGCAACTACTATAAAGAAAGATAGTAATGGCAGCCAGCAACTATAGTAAAGAAAGATAGAACTCCCCACTCATATATAGTAGACATCAAATATCAAACAATACTGGCATAATTGAAAACATATTAAGATCACAATTGCAAAAGATAATGATGTCAATACTGGAATTTCAGAAGTAGAGCCAGAGATTTTAAACACAGACTAAAACACCTCTTGTTCAGCACTAATGCCATCACCAACAAACCAGCCAACAAGTCCTAGAAACAACAACTTACTCACCATCCCTTGAACAGATACCAGTTCCAACCACTCTCAGCCAGAGATTTCTAACATTAGGCCAGAGCATGATGCTGACCTTGATTGCTTCCCAAGAACTAGGAGTGGATGGAAAATCAGACAGCCAGATCAGCCTCCCTCAGTGCCAGATCTTCTGAGAGGTATTTTCTGTTTTTCTTGTGAGAATAAGAGAGATATAATATTTAAAAGTGCTTTGTTCCTTATTAACTTATTTGTTACGCTTTTGCTTTTGCTTAGAGTTGCTTTATTTTCATGTTGTGTTCTGGGTTTCTTTGCTTCAATATATGCTTCAATACATCTGGATAAGCTGATTTACAGTAATGACAGTAATAAATAGTAAATAAGGAGCAACTTAGCCAAATACAAACCAAAAGTTTAAAAAGCAGAATAACAATTAATAAATCAAATGAATTGGCTTTTTACATTGATTCCAAATATATAAAATCCATTAAGTTTAATGTTACCCATTAAAACACAGAAGCCAAGAAAACTTGACTGATCTAAAAAAAAGGAGGGGGGGGGGGCAACCCCCAAAAAGTCAAGTGATCTTCATGAAAATCATGCTATCATTTGAGCTCAATTTTCTATGGACAAAATTTTTCAAGGAGGAACATTTTCACTGAGATGGGAGATGGATTTCCTGACATGATTTAAAAAATTATAAGAAATTAAATGAAAAACAAGGTTTTTAAACTGCTGGGATCAACAAGGTCCTTAAACTGCTGGGATCAAGTGATTTATGTGTTGCACTTCTCTCATGTCTTGTCTACTGCAGAATCTTTAAAGCTTGTAACGCCAAATATTTACCTACTTTTTCCTAGAGCTATGGCTGGTAACAAATGGGTGCATTCCAGCCCAGTAAAAGGGTGGGACAAGTGTTTGTCTTGTGCGGTTAATTGAAAGCTAGGAATCAAGCGCTATGAATTGTGATTGCTGGTTATGTATTGAATGTCTTGAGATCTTGGAACCAGAATATATCTTACTTGCAAAAATGACTTGTCGTATGGGTTGTCAATGGAAATGTCCAATGTGCAAGGGAAACACCCAAGCAAGCAATGCTAGTGCCTCCAAGATTGCGCTAGTTGTTGATGCGTCTATTAAGAGCTCTCTTAGTGGCTTTGAGAGTGCATTAAAGACTCTGGATGTTAAGATTAAGGAGGCAGTTAAGGACTCTTCTCCCAGCTTTAAAGATAAACTTAAAGCAAAAATGTACGCTCGGTTTAAGGCAGTAGAAGGCAGGATTTGTACTCTTGAGCAATCCTCAAGAATGGCAAAGGCCAATAACGCCTTAAAAGACTTAGTGACCGCTAAAGTGGCTACATTAAGAAAAGATTTAGATAAAAAGTTGAAAATCATGAAAAGGCTATGATTGTCAAGGATCGTGATAGACAAAAAAAAAAGCTTAATATATTGGTCTTCAGAGTTCCTCCACAAATCGATGATGCCCAATTTGTACTTGATTATTTGGGTAATGATTACGGATTCCCTAATGTTAAGAAGCTAATTCTTCAGAAATGCTTTGATTGCATAAGAGAAGATTGAATGGGGAAGTGGACATAGTAATCAGAGGAAATAAGATTGTGTCAAAAACTTCCAGACCATTGCAACACATCAGTCACCATTGCAAAAGAAGTTCATGGAATCATAGATATATCTGGTACCCCTTTAAGACTTGTAAATAGTTCTATAGGTAATGTTTCCATTTGTAATAGTTCTAGTGAATTTGGCTCTACAAAATCTACAGAAACTGAATCATATGTTAGGGCTACATCAGATAACAGAAATTATGAACCCATATTGGATACCATTTCTTTTAAATCATGTGATTCTGAATCTAGCAAAGCTAATGATGACAATACTATTATTGATGGACTTATGGTGTTATATAGTAATGTAGACTGTATTACTACAAAGATGAATGAAATTAAGTTGATGATGTCAGCAAGGCATGAAGTAAGTCTTTTGCCTTCACTGGGGTGAAACCAAAACATATTGCATTTGCTCTTACTGATATACAAATTAAAGTACCTTGGTTTGAGCTATTCACCAATCTGTCAAAGCCAAATGGCAGAAGGATAGCTGTGTATGTCAGATCTCTGCTCTAGGTAAGAACTCTTACAGTAAATTCAGATTATGAACCTTGGGTTGAGCAAATATGGATAATGATCCTGCAGCAAAGTCTCCCTATAGTCATAGGCTGTTTTTATAGAAGTCCCAGCTCCCCTTGTCAGTCAAGTTCCCTTCTAGCAATTGCATATTCTATTAATAGTGTGATAAAGCAATATTATAAGAATGTTCTTACTGTTGGAGATTTTAATTTACCAGATTTACAGTGGATTGATGGGTTTGCGGTCAAAGAAGCGGTTGAAACCCCTATTGGCCCACTTCTAGAGTGCCTTCATGAACGTTTGCTATATTAAGCAATTGACTTTCCAACCAGGTATAGAAGTGGGCAGAAACCAACCCTACAAGACGTTTTGTTTATTAATGACCATGAGATGCTCATTAGTGTTGATTTGAAACCAACATTTGGAGCAAGTGACCATGTTGCAATCACTTGTAGGCTTAAGTTGTACCCATACAAGGCCGTACTGTGGATTTTTTTTTTTTTTGGGGGGGGGGGATTACTCAGAGATATTTTCTTTTGAGGGGGGGGGGGGGTTCACACCAAAAAAACACTCAAAAACGCATAAAAAAATTATATTCATTTTTGCTACATTTTTACAAGTCAGACAAACATTTTGGGGGAGGAGGCAAACTCCCCTACCCCCCCCCCCATCTGGGTACAGCCTTGTACCCATATAAGGATAATTGGATTCAGCATGGGTATACAAATTACGAGCAGGTCAGACGAGAGTTAGCGCACCAGGATTGGTCATTCATTGATGTTAAGAATATGGAGGAGGTTTGGCTTGAAATGAATTAAATAAAAAAAAACAAGTTTTTTTCAACTGAAAGTAAGAAGCAACATTAAAACTTAAAACGAACAGAAATTATCACGCATATGAGCACGTTCGCTCCCTAGTCAATACCTGGCTCTTTACACTGAAGTTTGAATTTTGTTTGAATCACAAAGGCCATTTAATTAGAATAGATAGCTCTTTTAAAAGTGCTAAAAAAAAAGTTCAGCGTAAAGAGTGAGGTATTGACAAGGGGGCAAACCCCCTCATATACGTAATAATTTCAGTTCGTTTTAAGTTTTAATGTTGCTCATTACTTTCAGTTGAAAAAACTTTTTTTTTGTTTAATTTCTGATCGTTTTTTAAATAATGCTGGGAAATCCAGCGCCCCCTTCATAAAAATATCCCTTCCCCCAAGGAAACATCCTCCTTGCAAAGATCCTCCCACGTAACACCCTCCTCCGACCCCCCTCTCCCTGCCCAGAAAAAATCCCTCTTGAAAACGTCTGTATATTTTCCAGTAATCAATAGGCTATTATGTGTAAACATTGGGCAAAGTTCATAACTTACATCCCTTTGCCTGGGAACTGTGGGGAACTAAGTCATCCTCAAAGATATATTTATAGATTTTCGACTACGCTGAACAAAATGGCTATCTTAAAATTTTGATTGGGGGACTTTGGGAAAAAAGGAGTGTGGGAGGGGGCTAAATTGCCCTCCAATTTTTTGCTCACTTAAAAAGGACACTAGAACTTTTAGTTTCCGTTGAAATGAGCCCTCTCACAATGTTTTGGGACTACTGAATCGATACAATGACCCCTGGGGAAAAAAACAAAACAAATAAACATGCATCTGTGATCTTTCTTCTTGCAAAAAATACAAAATTCCACATTTTTACAGATAGGAGTTTGAAACATCTACAGTAGGGTTTTCTGTTATGCTAAATCTGATGGTTTGATTTTCATCAAGATTCTATCACTTTCAGGGGGTTTTCCCCCTTTTTTCAAAACTAGGTAAACTTTTTGAGGCTTGTAACTTTGGTGGGTTAGACTAAATTTGATGAAACTTATATATTTGAAATCAGCATAAAAATCCGATTTTTTTCATGTATTTACTTTTATCAAAATTCCGTTTTTTAGAGTCTAGGTTACTATTGAGCCAGATCACTCCTTACTTACAGTGAGTTACAGTTCATTACCGAGAACTCTTTGAAAGGGTTTTAATTAAATCATCAGAAAAACATACAATAATTTCCTGGAACAGAAGACCCAAAACCCTACAATTTATCACTTGTGATGTCAAGCAAGCTGTGTATAAAAAGAAGAAGTATTGGAGCAAATACAAAAGTAACCCTTCCCATGAGAACTATTTGAAATTTAAACAAACCTGAATTAAAGTTAGGTACCTCACAAGAATTCACTATGCACACATAGACAGCTGTAGCCAAAGCACTCCAAACCCTTGGCATTATAAAAAGAACTATCACTAGTGGGTTACCTATGGTGATGACTAAATTATATAATGCATTGGTCAGGCCTAATTTGGAATTTGGTATGTGTGTTGCTAGTCCCCTCAACAAAGGTGATCAGGAGAAGTTAGAATCAGTTCAGAGATGGGCTACAAAAGCAATTGACAGATGTGAACATTTAAACTATTCATACCATCTGAAGAGACTGATACTACCCACTCTTGTCTATAGATGTAAAAGGGGTGATATAGGGGGCACAGTCAGACACTATCACAAGAGAGCTGCCACTATACTATGCAGTAACTTCTTCACTAACAGAATAGTGAGTTTGTGGAATTTGTTCACCAAAGAAGTGGTCACTACCTCCAGTACTGCTGCCTTTAAAAGAGCCTTTGATGTAGAATGGTCATCAAAGCCATGGCAAACTGAGTGGGATGCCACTAAGATGTCCAATCATCATCATCACTAAATAGCAATTCTACAGGATTTAATCCTTATTTTGCTGGACAATGCAATTTAAGGTAATTTAAGGTAAGTAAGGAGCAACAAAAAAACTTCAAAAAGTCAAACTTTAGCACAAAGAGCAAGGGATTGAGGAGGGGCAGCCTCTCCTACATATGAAATAATATCTGTTTTTTTTTAAGTGAGAATGTTTTAAGTAAAATTGAATTTTTAAGTAAAATTCAATTGTAAGCCATTGTAGACAAAGATGATACCTTTTTTCGGTAAGATTTATGTTGATAGACTATTCAGGTAGCTAAAAAATAAACTTATCTCTCTAGTCAAAATTGCATCTTGAGTTCAAATCTAACATTCATTTGTGTCAGAAATGAATTTCACCCCTACCCCTAAATATACCAATTCAGGGTAGGCTATATATTTGCACATAAGGGAGGTAGGGGTAAAGTTCATTTCTTATGCAAATGAATGTTAATTTTGGATTCAGGATGCAATTCTGACTAGTCCTATAGAGGTAAGTTTTAACTTTACCCCTACCCTCCCCCTAATGCGCAAATATATACCCTGAATTGGTATATATATATATATATATATATATATATATATATATATATATATATATATTATATATATATATATATATATTATATATATATATATATATATATATATATATATATATATATATATATTATATATATAATATTATATATATATATATATATATATAATTATATATATATATATATATATATCATATATATATATATATATATATATATATATATATATATATATTATATATATATAATATATATATATATATATATATATATATATATATAATATATATATATATTATATATATATATATATATATATATATATATATATATATATTATATATATATATATATATATATATATATATATATATAGGGGTGGAGGTAAAGTTCATTTCCAACACAAATATATACTAAATCTGGATTCATGATGCATTTCTGACTATAGATGTAAGTTTATTTCTTAGCTACCTGAATAGTCTGTTAATACAAACCTTAACCCCTTTTTCTATTATTCTTAGCCATTTAAAAGGGTTAGAAACAACAATTCTTTCTTCATCATATACAGAATAATAAACACCAACTCATTTGTAGTTAATATTCATATGTAGTTAATATAGTTAATACCCATATATCAGAGGCAATGCTGTAGCATTGCCTAGAGTAAAGGCCATACAGCTCCAATGTATTATTATTTATTTATTATTTTTTTCCCAGAGGCACTTCATATGGAAGGAGTCGTCGTAGAAACTTCAAAGGGGGCTCATTCGATTGGAAATCGAGAAATCTAGTGCCCTTTTTCATAGTCGAAAATGATTGGAGGGCAACTAGCCCCCCCCCCACGCCCATCATTCCCCCAAACACATCCAATCAAAATTTTGAGATAGCCATTTTGTTCAGCATAGTTGATTCCCAGATAGAAAATATATTTTTGAGGAGGACACTCCCCCACGACCCTCAGGGCAAGGGTTCTAAGTTATGCCCTGGGGGCATATAAGGTTTTTATAGAAGGCCTTGTCATAGAAACTTCAAAAAAGACTCATTCAATTGGAAATTCAAAGGAATAGTGCCCTTTTTAATAGTCGAAAGTGATTGGAGGGCAACTAGCCCCCCCCCATGTCCATCATCCCCCCAAACACATCCAATCAAAATTTTGAGATAACCATTTTGTTCAGTGTAGTTGATTTCCAGATAGAAAATATGTTTTTGAGGAGGACAATCCCCCACAACCCTCAGGACAAGGGTTTTGAGTTATGCCCTGGTGGCATGTAAGGTTTTTATAGAAGGTTTTGTTGTATAAACTTCAAAAAAGGCTCATTTGATTGGAAATTCAAAGGGCTAGTGCCCTTTTTAATAGTCGAAAGTGATTGGAGTACTCCTCCCCACCACCACGCCCATCATTCCCCCAAACACATCTAATCAAAATTTTGAGACAGCCATTTTGTTCAGCATAGTTGATTTCCAGATAGAAAATATGTTTTGAGGAGGACACTCCCCCACAACCCTCAGGGCAAGGGTTCTAAGTTATGCCCTGGGGGCATATAAGGTTTTTATAGAAGGCATTGTCATAGAAACTTCAAAAAAGACTCATTCAATTGGAAATTCAAAGGGATAGTGCCCTTTTTAATAGTCGAAAGTGATTGGAGGGCAACCAACCCCCCCCCCCCATGCCCATCATTCCCCCAAACACATCCAATCAAAATTTTGAGATAGCCATTTTGTTCAGTGTAGTTGATTTCCAGATAAAAAATATGTTTTTGAGGAGCATAATCCCCCACAACCCTCAGGACAAGGGTTTTGAGTTATGCCCTGGTGGCATGTAAGGTTTTTATAGAAGGTTTTGTTGTATAAACTTCAAAAAAGGCTCATTTGATTGGAAATTCAAAGGGCTAGTGCCCTTTTTAATAGTCGAAAGTGATTGGAGGGGTACTCCTCCCCACCACCATGCCCATCATTCCCCCAAACACATCTAATCAAAATTTTGAGACAGCCATTTTGTTCAGCATAGTTGATTTCCAGATAGAAAATATGTTTTGAGGAGGACACTCCCCCACAACCCTCAGGGCAAGGGTTCTAAGTTATGCCCTGGGGGCATATAAGGTTTTTATAGAAGGCATTGTCATAGAAACTTCAAAAAAGACTCATTTGATTGGAAATTCAAAGGGATAGTGCCCTTTTTAATAGTCCAAAGTGATCGGAGGGCAACCAGCCCCCCCCCATGCCCACCATTCCCCCAAACACATCCAATCAAAATTTTGAGATAGACGTTTTGTTCAGCATAGTTGATTTCCAGATAGAAAATATGTTTTTGAGGAGGACAATCCCCACAACCCTCTGGGCAAGGGTTTTGAGTTATGCCCTGGGGGCATATAAATCTTCAAAAAAGGCACATTCGATTGGAAATTCAAAGGGCTAGTGCCCTTTTTAATTTTTGAAAGGGATTGGAGGGCAACAAGCCCTCCCCATGCCCATTGCTCCCCCAAACACATCCAATCAAAATTCTGAGATAGCCATTTTGTTCAGCATAGTTGATTTTCAGATAGAAAATATGTTTTTGAGGAGGACACTTCCTCACAACCGTCAAGGCAAGGGTTTTAAGTTATACCCTGGGGGCATATAAGGTTTTCATAGAAGGCAATGTTGTAGAAACTTCAAAAAAGGCTCATTCGATTGGATATTCAAAGGGCTAGTGCCTTTTTAACAGTCAAAAGTGATTTGAGGGCAGTTAACCCCCCTCTCACTCCCACCTTTTCCCCAAACAGATCCAATCAAAATTTTGAGAAAACTATTTTATTAAACATAGTTTTAAGTTCTGGAAGTTAGGTCTTTAAGGATAGCAACTCCCCCACAGCCCTCAGGGCAAGGGTTCAAAGTTATGCTGTGGGGGCATATAAGGTTTTGTATAGACAACACTGTTGTAGAAACTTCAGAAAGGGCTCATTTGATTGGAAATTTAAATGGCTAGTTCCCTTTTTAATAGTCAAAAGTGATTCTAAGGCAACTGGCACCCCTTCCATGCCCACCATTTCCCCAAACACATCCAATCAAAATTTTGGTATAGTCATTTTGTTCAACGTAGTTGAAAGTTCTGGAAATTATATGTTTGAGCAGGACACTCCCCCCACAGTCTTCAGGGGTAAGGGTTATAAGTTATGCCCTGGGGAAATATATGGTTCTTACGGAAGTAATGCTTGTATAAACTTCAGAGGGCTCATTTGATTGGAAAGTGAAAGTTATAGTTCACTTTTTAAGCGTCAAAAGATACTGGAGGGTAACCAGTTTCACCACCCACCACCCCCCCCCTAAACCCTATTTTCCCAAATGCATCCAATAAAAATTTTAAAATAGCTATTTTGATAAAAATAGTTCAAAGATCATATAACAAAAAATCCTGTGTTAACACAATCCACCAGGGCCTTGGGGCAGGCGTTGTAAGTTATGCCCTGGGGGCATATATGGGTTTTATGGAAGGGATGCTTATATTAACTTCAAAGAGGGATCATTTGATTGGAAATCGAAAGTTCTAGTTCACTTTTAAGAGTCCAAAAGAGATTGGAGGGCACCCAGCCCCCCCCCCCTCCACCCCCTTTTTTCCTCAAGCCCATCCAATAAGAACTTTGAGACAGCTTTTTTTAAATTAGTTCAAGGACCATATAACAAAAACTCAGGGGTCAACACAGCCCCCCGGGGCCTGAGGGCAGGTGTTGTAAGTTATGCCCTTGGGGAATATATGGTTCTTATTGAAGGGATGCTTGTAAAAAATTCAGAGATGGCTCATTTGATTGGAAATTGAAAGTTCTCGTTCAGTTTTTTTGAGTCAAGAGATATTGGAGGGCAACTAGCCCCCCACACCCCTTTTCTCCAAATGCATCCAATAAAAATTTTGAGATAGGAATTAAGTTAAAAATTTCTCCAAAGTCAGATAACAACAACTCAGGTGTCATCACAATCCCCCAGGGCCTGGGGGCAGGCGTTGTAAGTTATGCCCTGGGGCATTTATTGTTTGTATGAAAGGGATGCTTGTATAAACTTCAGAGAGGGCTCATTTGATTGGATATTGAAAGTTTGAGCTCACTTTTTATTAGTCAAAAGAGATCCAAGGGCAGCTATCCCCCAACCCATCTGATGAAAATTTTGAGATAGACATCTTGTTAGAAATAGTTCAAAGGTTGGGTAAGAAAAAATCTGGTGTCAATAGACCCCCCCCCCAGGGCACAGGGGAAGGCGTTCAAAGTTAGGCATGTATGGGCATGTATGGTTCTTATGAAAGGGATGCTTGTATAAACCTCATAGAGGGCTTATTTGATTTGAAATTGAAAGTTCTAGTTCACTTTATAAGAGTCAAGAGAGTTAAACTAGTCCCCCCCCATGCTCTTTTTTCCCCAAACCTGTCCCCTACAAATTTTGAGATAGCCAGCGTTTTGGACATTGTTCAAAAATTATATAACAACAATACCCCCCAGAGCCAGGGGTTAGGCGTTGTAAATGTTGTCCTGGGGGCGTATATGGTTCTTATGAAAGGGGTGCTTGTATAAACTTCAGAGGGGGCTCATTTAATTGGAAATTGAAAGTTCTAGTTCAATTTTTAAGAGTCAAAAGATATCCAAGGGCAACTAGCCCCCCCCCCACACACCATTTTTACCCCAAGCCCATCTGATAAAATTTTTATGATAGCCATTTCATTAAAAATATTTCAAAGGTCAGATATGAAAAATTCCTGTGTCAACAGAACCCACGAGGGCCTGGAGGCAGGTATTACAAGTAATGCTCTAGGGGCATATATAGTTCTTATGGAAGGGATGCTTGTATAAACTTTGGAGAGGGCTCATTTGATTTGAAATAGAAAGTTCTTGTTCACTTTTTAAGAGTCAAAAGAGATCAGAGGGCAACTAGCCCCCCCCCCCCTCCTCCATGCCCTAAATGCATCAGATAAAAATTTTGAGATAGACATGGTTGTTATGGAAAGGATGCTTGTATAAAATTCCTAGAGGGCTCATTTGATTGGAAATTGAAAGTTCTAATTCACTTTTTAAGAGTCAAAGTGATTGGAGGGCAGCAGGCCTCCCCCCACACTCCATTTATTTTTTTCCCAGGGGCACTTCATATAGAAGGGTTTGTTGTATAAACTTCAAAGGGGGGCTCATTCAATTGGAAATCAAGAGTACTAGTGCCCTTTTTCAGAGTCAAAAGTGATCAGAGAGCAACTGGCCCCAAAAGCCTTTTTCCCCAAATACATCTGATAAAAAATTTGAGGCAGCCATGTTGTTAAAAATAGTTGAAAGATCATATAACAAAAACACCTTTACGTATGGTCATTTTGTTAAAAATAGTTTAAAGGTCAGATAAGAAAAACTCCTGTGTCAAAACAACCCCCCCCCCCTCCAGGGCTGGGGAAGGTGTTGTAAGTATTGCTCTGGGGACATATATGGTTCTTATGGAAGGTATGCTCATATAAAATTCAGAGAGGGTTCATTTGAATGGAAATTAAAGTTGTAGTTCATTTTCTCAGAGTGAAAAAAGATCAGAAGCCTCAACGCCTTTGGGCGTATCAGATGGATAAACCCATCTGATAAAAATTTGAGGTGACCTTTTTGTTAAAAATAGTTCAACCATAAGATACTAAAACTCCAGGGTTGACACAACCCCCCAGGGCCCAGGGGTAGGCATTGTAAGTTATACTCTGGGGATATATAGCCTATGGTTCTTATAGAAGGGATACTAGTATAAACTTCAGAGAGGGCTCATTTGATTGAAAATAGACAGTTCTAGTTCACTTTTAACTAGACAAAAGAGACCAAAGCTTAATCTAGTCCCCCCACATACTTTTTCCCCAAACCCATCCAATAAAAATTTTGAGATAGCAATTTTGTTAAAAATAGTTCAAACATCAGATAGTAAAAACTCTGAGGTTGACACAAACTCAATTTTTTTACTTTGATATTGTTACTTTGATATCAGTTCTGATACTTCAATGAATATTTGATTTTTTAAAAGTTTGATTTTGAAATAAGGAATTTCAAAAAACTTGAAATTTTTTTTGCAACCAAAAACAAACAAAAATTAATTTAAAAAAACTTTCCAAAAAATAAGTTTTTCAAAGAAAAGTAAAGGCCATTTTAAACTTAAGCTCAGCAGATACAAATACCTTTTAAAATTCAAACTCAAAACAACCAGAAATTACTATTAAAGAATAAATGAAACTCAAAACAAACAGAAATTAAATAAGCAATCATAGCAAAAACATACAACAAGTAATAATATAAATGAATAAATAGATCTTAAAGCAAGTAATGCTTAGATTGATAATGAATATCAAGCTTAAAATGAAAAAAATATCTTCCTATTGAAGTATAAATGAAACTTAAAACAAACAGAAATTAAATAAACAATCAATGCAAACAAACATACAATAGATACTAATGTAAATTGATAAATGAATCTTAAAACGAGTGAAACTTAAATTGAATACACAAATCAAGCTTGAAACAAACAAAAATCACCACAAACAAGAGTTTGGGTATGACCTCCTTCTCTCACTGTAAAAGTCTAAAACCTACTGCATCATTGGTGCTTTACTGAAAACTATATGCATCTTGAACAGTCTTGGAAAGTGTAAACAACATCAAATTGAATACTTGATGAATAATGATATTAATTGTTGAAAGATCCATCAATTCAAGAATTTATTTCACTGTAATTGTATTTTATTTTCAATACTGTAAGAAGTGGAAAAGAAAATATTTGTAATATAATTCATTTTCAACTAAGTGCCAATGATGCAGTAGGCTTTTTGTTTTTATTTACAGTTAATGAGGGGGGCAATATCTAAACTCTTGTTTGTAGTGAAATTTAATGTCTTGTACGACTTTAGAAAGAACTAATAAATTACACTGAATATTTGATTTATAATGATATTAATTGCTGAAAGCTCATCAGTTCAAAATTTTACTATAATTTTAATGTTTATTTTCAATATTAAGTAAAAAAGAAAATACTTGTAGTAAAATTGGTTTTCAGTAAAGCACCAATGATGCAGTAGGTTTTAACTTTTATAATGAGAGAAGGAGGTCATACCCAAACTCTTGTTTGTGGTGATTTTTGTTTGTTTCAAGCTTGATTTGTGTATTCAATTTAAGTTTCACTTGTTTTAAGATTTATTTATTGATTTACATTAATATTTATTGTATGTTTGTTTGCAATGATCTTTTAGGCTATTTAATTTCTGTTTGTTTTAAGTTTCATTTATACTTCAATAGGAAGATATTTTTTTTTTCATTTTAAGCTTGATATTCATATTCAATCTAAGCATTACTTGCTTTAAGATCTATTTATTCATTTATATTATTACTTGTTGTATGTTTTTGCTATGATTGCTTAATTAATTTCTGTTCATTTTGGGTTACATTTATTCTTTAATAGTAATTTCTTGTCATTTTGAGTTTGAATTTTGAAAGGTATTTGTATCTACTGAGCTTAAGTTTAAAATGGCCTTTACTTTTCTTTAAAAAACTTATTTTTTAGAAAGTTTTTTTAATTAATAATTAATAAACACCAACTGTATCTCTACTACACTTTACCCTCACCTCTTTATTTGCAAACATATGGCCAAAGTCTATATTTTCTTATTCTCAATTTTGTCACAGATGATTCAATTTATAGATAAAGTAGTTTAAGCAAGACAAATGTCAACAGAGGAATAGGCCTAAGAAGTACCTATCCAAAACAAGAGCAAAAGAAATCATTTTGGGCCTATGGCTTAAAATTGATTAAGCACGTAAATCAAGTAAAACCAAGTAAATTTTATAAATTCATTTCAAAATTAGCAAATATGATTCAGAAATAGGGCCTAGCATAAAAAAAGACATTGAGTGATATGCTATTTCCTGGGTGAGTAGGATAATTTAATCAGTTCCAAATTTACCTATGTTTAGCTATATTAATTCAAACAGGCATTTTTTTTCATCATAGAAATTACAGTCATAGCCTAGCCTATGATTAAAGGAACAAAAGAGAGGTTAAAATAGGCTAGCCTTGGCTAAACTCAAACAAACCTGGAATTCAGCACTTTCTCGAGAGACACTTGTTTCAAGTATACTCGACTGTTCATGGTAAAATCTTCTGACTGAAAAAAATAATCTTGTAGTTATGTTTTTGCTAATACAAGGTTTCGGCATTTTATTTTTTCAGTTGATCATGCCTTGAATTTTCAAAAAAGTTGCCTTATTTAAAGATTGGTTCTGTCTTGAATTGAGGCCTGTTTTATCAAGAAACCATAATGAAAGATTAACAGAGCCATTCCTAGGGTTGGTGGTGCCTGGGGCAAAATTAATTACAGGCTCCCCCCCAGACTCAGATATAAGCAGTAAAACCAGATCAAAGTGAAAAGTTCGATCAAAGTTGGCAACCCCCAGCCTGGTCTATGGGGTAGCTATTCCGGTTGCCCCCCCCTTTATACGGCTCTGAGGATTAACTATGTTTTATCAAGAGAGGAAGTTAACCAGAAACACAGACAAAACGTATGTAATACAGACTGTCAGCTTAAATAATTTTATGGTACCAATCAATTTGGTACTTATGCTCGTTTATCCTCAATTTATCTGGTTTCTAGCACGTACTAACATCATCACGCATAACCTAAAGGCACCTGGTTACCTGACCTCTTTTTTTAAAATTATGAGATAGGGCATATAGAAATCTGTATAACTTATACACTCTTTGTCTGTGACCAGAAATAAGACAGCCTCAGTATTAAGTCCTAACCATTTCAAATAATACCAAAAGAAAGATAACGATTTCGTGTTCGTTTTTTTCCAGTGGCGATCGTATCGATGCGAAGAACTTAGAAGATAGGAAGAGGGCGGAAATCAAATGCTCTAGGGCCCTTTTAAAGTGACCAAAAGCATCATGCCACGGGAAAGTGGCTTGTCTGCCATTTTGTTGCCCTAATTTACAGTTTTTGCACCCGAGGCTGCAGTAGTTCAAAAGAAAGAGGAGTCTCCAAAGTTACCGTGATTGAGGAGTTACTTCAGCCATGCCCACTCCCTAGGCTCTCTGTCTTGCCTGAGGAAAAGATCAAGGATGTGAAAAGCGTCCAAAAGTTCACGCCGCTGGAGGACCAAGCATACTATAAAGCATTTTTCGAAAAAAAAAATAAAAAGGTAGGTCAAGTTTCGTTGGACCGATGTTTCTTTGTACCCAAAGTAGTGCTGTATTTTTCTTACGCTTTTATATTCAAAATTGATTAAAATTTAAAGATTGCAAAACTGAGTTCCTAAGAGAATCGACATTTACGCTGCTAGTTTTCAGCGCAAAATTGTTGTATTGGTTTTCTGTAAAAAGAAATTTCCGCGAGCGTTTTGTCGCATCTGCTTTTCAACATGCAATATCTCAATATCCAGTTGCTCCAGGTGAACAAAATTTCACCCAGGCTGTAGCCCTTGAGTGTGACTACAATCGAGATAAAAAAAAATCCCGGTTTCGTCATTAAATTAAAAAGATACCGCCGACGAATTGTACACTTCCATCACAGGGGGAACAGTTGCCACTAATTTCATATTTAATCTTTCTCTTACCCTGCTATGATAACTCAACCCTAAAAACATGATACAGGGAAAACCATACATACAAACGTAAAAACAACTACTATATTACATTATATATCAAATATTCTGACCAGATTTGGGAATATTCGGAGGTAAAATATTCAAAAATTCCTTCTTTTCTTCATTTTGTTTATCAGTCAAACCATATTTTTGGCTGTTCAATTGTACGTGGGGGGATTTTCTGCGGGGAAATTTAATGAGGGGAAATTTTACGTGGAGAGGGTAGAATTTCCGGGGAGATTCTCCGCGGGGGAATACACCTAGCACCCTAGGAAATATTTGGAAGACTAAATTGATGTTGTATAAATCAGATGTAGTTAAAAAAAAAACTTAGTCACTTTTAAAGAATAACAATCAGATTATTGAATCGCAGGTAACCTGGGTGCAACATGTTTCTAAATCTTAGAGCACAACGAATTAAGCTTCGTTGTGAAATACGAGAATTCAAAAAACATCTAGAAATTTAGTGGAAAGGTCTATAGTATTAATAGTGATTGCATATTGCTGTTCCTATTGGCGAGAATTCACAAATATGCAGGGGGCTAGAATAAAAAAAAAAACACACAAAAAATGGAAAAAATTTAGAGGGTGTAATGGAAATACAAAAAAGTATCCTAATCTTTTCAAAGCCTTATTCATTGAATAGCTTTAAGGTAAAAACAGCGAAAGGTAATATCTTTCAAATAAGCAGGAACGAAAAATATTGATGGAGAGAGCCCATGTATCGTTGATCCCCCCCCCAAAAAAAATGCACATTTGTATCCACCCCTACTAAATAACTCAGAAATCTTTCTTTTTCGAAAGTAAAGATCTTTTGAAAAAACATTCTGCTGGCATTCTCTCTTCGTGAGAAGAATATATCTTATTCGCAAATAAACCTTAGACGAGAAACTATATCCGGGTGAAGCGAAAGTTCTACTCTCTACATACTATAAAAGGCTACCAATAATCCCTTTGGTCATATTCAACTAAACCTGAATAAGAACACACCCGAGGATATACGTGTACACACCGATATTTTTGACAACGAAATTACTGTATATCTTCGGATAAATAGTAAAAAAAAGTCGTTAGTGGCAATCATGACACTGAATAAACTGCATGAATACTGACATTTTTTTTACCGTGTTAAGTAATTCGAAACCACGGCTTAGGAAGGTCATACTCAAACATGGTGCCGACAGAGAATTCATTAATCTCATATCAGAGCTTTGTTTAAATTTAACTGAAGGCAATGTTCAACTGCCATAAGGTATTAAGCAACAGACAAAGCAACATTGCTCGCTTGTACGTGCCCTAGCAGCAGCAAATAAAAATAAAGGAAACGATTTTAAAAGAAACTACTTCTTCAAGTGGGTGGTAGCTTCTTTACTCTTTTTCTGCCGATCATTGCAGGGCTTGTAAACAGTTTTCTCTAGATGGTCAAACCCTAAAAATTGACTCCTATTGAACTCTTCCTTTCGCCAAAGAAGTATTTCGAGGACAATCTCAATAAATTTATTAACAATGAGACGATTGCTGACGATGAAAAATTAGTTTCGCTTCAAAATCCACTTCGGCAAGTCGACAAACATAAACCCTATTGCGAGAAACCTGTCATTATAAATATCATTGATCGCAAAAAGGAAATGACTCAAAATTCTCCACCACCACCAACACCAAAAGCACCACCAAAAGAAGAAAATTTGACTAAAGTTTTGACAAGTGTTGCAAATTTAATGCCTCATTCATATCGTGAGCAGTGTAAAAGACTTTTGACTTATCTCACTGAAGGTGAATATGTTCAAATTGATGCTAATGGTGGTAGTAATCAAGTTATAATCCATGGTAAGACCTATATTCTACTTGATTTATTATAAGACTTGATCACAAATCGTAAAAAACTTGTATTATTTGCCATCCTTTTGCATAAATTTTTACCCTCATCAAACTTCCCCAAAAGTCTGATTGGCAATAAACACGTTTCAAAACGATTAAAGGAATTTAGTCAAGTATCAAAAGATGTTTTTCAATCATTTTCGGAAAATACTAGCACACCAAGTGGCAATTTAAAGAGAGTGTTGGGACTCAAGTGAAGACGTCTTAATGTCACTGCATCTCTCTCACCATCACCTCTTAGTATGCAAATAGGCAGTGGACACTTCACTGCATGTTTACGTTAAAAATGGTTGAAGCTTTGAAATATGTTTATGAGAATATTGGTGAAGCGGGAAGTTTAAGTTCATCCACAACACTTGCTCAAGTCACTGGACTTGAAAAGAAACTGGCGGCAGAGTATTTACAGAATGGATCAAGTTACACCCTACATCGTAATCATAGAGTTCCTGGTAGTCACTATGGAAAAACTAAAGCCTTTTTCCCATTGCAAACATCAAGAGCAGATCTTCTTACTCTGAGATGAGATTCAACGACCTCACAATGAGCTATACCGGTACATTCTACTTGCATCAGTGTTTTTCGTCATTATGCTTATGTCATTCCACTGCGGTCAAAGAGAGGTGATGAAGTTGCTAAAGCTCTTGAAATAATCCTTAAACAGGATTGTCATAACAAGATTCAAACGGATCCCCATGTAAAGAACGTTCCATTCGACTTTTAATTTCAAGATATTGCAGATTAAAAAATGGCCCACTTAACTTAATAAAATCTCCAGAATCTTAGACAAACACCCATAACGCATCGGTACGTCACATGAAAAATGATGAGATTCTTGGCAGTTTTTCATGATTACGAATTAAAAAAAGCTAAAAACACAGGAATGTGTCAGATTGAAAAGATATTAAAGCCTCGTATTCGCAGGGGCAATAGACATTTGTTTGTTCGTTGGCTAGGTTACAACTCTGATTATGATTCGTGGATATCCACTGAGGACTTGCACAATGCCCAATGATTTATGTGACGTTTATGTCCAACGTATCCCACCCCTCTACAATTATTTGAATATAGCAAGTGATTTTTGGACAAAGTTCTCCCTCACAATCAAACTCGACGATGAAAATATGAAGTTGCTCTTGTCGACTGTGTTCTCAAAAATACATATAACATCCTAAGAAAAGATCGTACGTATGAGATAAAAATTATACCATTCGATATCTCACTCTTTGTTAAATATGAATCGATAGAAGCACGTAAATATAGTGAATATCCCCATGTCAGATTGAAATATACAGAATTTGGTAGTATGAATGATCTGTGTCGAATAATCAATAGAAAAATATCTGCTCACAAGAAAGCTACATTCTAATTTAATAATTCAATGGAACACAGCAAGAGTTACATTAGCTCGCCCGTTGACAATGAACTTATTCATATCAATGATAATCTATGAGGTCTTCTTGGCTTTAAACAGAACATAATCAATGGTAAAAATGCTGGAACTGTCAATGGGATGACTCGTGTTTTTTTCAGACTATCCAAACGGTTTCGTCTCGGACTCTTGTAAATTTCTTTATACGTCCTTTGTTTAAACATCGACAGTTGGTAATTCCAATGCTGTCCTTCTACGTGTTTTTGAACGAAAAATCACCCATGGAGATGTTCGTCACTATAATGTAAAGCATGTTCAATATTCCTGTAAAACTTCATATTTAGAACTCTGTCAGTTAACACTAAGAAGTCAATTAGGTGGTCCTCTAGCAATAGCAAAAGGTTTGGCTGCGATTACATGTCATTTTCGACCCATTCCACAACAACAGCGAGATGGCTAAAAGAAAAAATATATTTGTTTGTCCTGATATTGATTGATATTTTACTACTCTCCAACAACGATTATTGGGTCATGGTATGGACTATTACAAAGGTCGTTCCTCAATATTGGGATATAATCTTGGAATTTGTTTTGCTAAGCTGTTTCACTCGGTACTACCTCTGGCTAAAAAAATATATTGCCTCGGCTGCCGTGGATTTTGCATCCTCTACACTACACGATTGGGGGACTGGCAAATATTTAAAAAAGTATTTCACATAATATCAGGTCCAGTTTAAGATCCCTTGGTGAGCAATTGAAATCACGACGAAGTGGAAATGCTTTAAAAGGGCCGAGAAGCACCTCATCACTCATCAGTCTTTACTCAAGTCAGAAACGAATCACTCTTGTGAAAGAAGAATAAGAAAAAGAAACCAAGAAGAAAAATTGTTAGATTGAAAAAGGATTTCTTTTCATAGACTTAAGTGACATATCTACCCCACAAGGAATCTCATCCCACTGTCACCACAGCTTTAAATCTTTCCAATGCAGAAAGTGTAGATGTTAGTGTAAAACATGGATACTTTGAACAATTCTACCCACAACAAATTCTCTGTGAAAACATAAATTTTCAACTTTATTCCAATGAAGACTATTTCATAGATATATCATCCATATTTATTGATTTAAAAGCTGTGTTAAGGAAAGAGTCTGACAATCTAGCTCCCACCCCTACCGATGGATTATCCTTTGAAAATGGCATACTACACAATTTGTTTAAACAAATATGTGTCTACATAAATGGAACATTGGTGAGCACTAGCAACAATCTATCAAACTATGCAAGCTACATACAATTTATGTTGATGACTCCAAGGTCCTATAAGAAATTTAGAGGTCTGGTGATGGGCTATGACTATAGGTCAATTGTTGATACTGATGGATAACTCAATTGGGCAGTGAACAAGGAGTATAATTTAGTTGGTAGACTAAATCATGAAATATTTAATATATCTCAATGGATGTCGCCCAATGTTAAAATTGACATAAAGCTACAGCTCACTCTGTTCAATTTGTTCTTGATAAAAACACTTGATGCATCACCCGATACAAATGCCAATCTCACCTTGGCAATACTTCATGTACGAAAACAACAGGTTACGAGTTCTGTTGATTTGGCAATTGAAAAATAACAGCCTCTGAAAATAATATCAAACGTGTCGTTCCTCAAACATTCACCAATCAACGCCATATAATCACTGGTTCAAGCACCTGCACCTCCTCCAGGTATCCATCTAGAGCTGGGTCGACTCTGGCTGAGCTTACAGAATCAAGCTCCTGACCCGCATTCAAACCAAATAGCGAGCGACACCAGGACTCGAAACCCTGTCCTCACGGACAAAGAATTTCCAGTCTAGCGTGCTAATCACTCGGCTAGGACGGTTTCGGTTAAGACGGCCAAATGATTGCTTGAATTTGTGGTCAAACAAACGAATACTATACGTAAACAATGGGCAAATTTTATAACTTAAAGACCTTTAAGTTATAAATATAAAAAAATGACCTTATATATTAATAAGGTCTATTAAAGACCTTATATAATTAAAGATCTTTAAGTTATAAAATTTGCCCATTGTTTACGTATAGTATTCGTTATTAGGAAGTATGCATACATTTTTTGGGGGGGATTTTCTGCTTGGGGGATTTTCCACGGTGAGAATTTTTAATTGAGAGGGAAGTTTTTTTTGGGGGGGTGAATTTTTCAGGGGAAATTTTACACTGGGGGATTTGCCAGAATTCCTATATAACATTCTTCTTATGTCTAAAAATTCCCTGTGCCGACTTAACTTTACGCGTGGAGATATTAAGGGGAATTTTCCAGGGTAAATTTTCACCAGGATTGAATTGTCAAGAGAATATATCAGTGAAGAGGAGGGATTTTCCCGTGGAGGTGGAGCGAGATTTTGTGGCGTTATTTGAAAAACGATCAGAAATCAAATAAAAAGAACAAGTTTTTTCAACTGAAAGTAAGGAGCAACATTAAAACTTAAAACGAACAGAAATTATTATGTATACGAGGGGGTTACTCCTCCTCAACACCTCATTCTTTACGCTAAAGTTTGAATCGTGTCCCAATTCTTTAAGAACGACTCCTGAAACACAAGGTTCGTTCATTTAGAACAATAAGAAGCTTTTTTTAAGTACTAAAAAACATTAGCGTAAAGAGCGAGGTATTGAGGAGGAGCAACCCTCTCATATGCGTAACAATTTCTGTTCGTTTTATAATGTTCCTCCTTACTTTCAGTTGATTAAATTTTTTTAAAATTTAATCTATATCAGAAGGATTATGTATTTATTCTTTTTCGTGAACAGCAGGTTAAAATGATTAACAAACAAGGGAAGAATTGATCTGATCACTTGATCAATTGATCTCATTGTCTTATATATTTTAAGTTTAGTCTGAATTGTGTGCATTACTGTTGTACAGTAAATGACTTGACGTGTCTTGCTTTAGTTACTAGTAATTATAAACAAACTATGTGTGTACACAATCACCCAGGGAAGACTAAAAAAGCCTGATAACCATGAAAGAAAATGAACAAATCAATGAAACTGGATGAACACGAAAAAGTGAAATTAGTTTTTTTTTATATATTAGATTAAACGTTTTGTTTGACCACAAATTCAAGCAATCATTTGGCCGCCATAACGGAAACCGTCCTAGCCGAGTGATTAGCACGCTAGACTGGAAATTCTTTGTCCGTGAGGACAGGGTTTCGAGTCCTGGTGTCGCTCGCTATTTGGTTTGAATGCGGGTCAGGAGCTTGATTCTGTAAGCTCAGCCAGAGTCGACCCAGCTCTAGATGGATACCTGGAGAAATTTGGGGAAGGTAAACAGGATGTATGTGTGAAAGTACAAGATGGCTTGCCCCCGAGCTCCCCATTGCACTTCCATGGCTGAAGGGCCGCGAAACAGAGCTCCGCACTGCCGGTAGGGAATAGGAAGTATAACCCCGTATTATTTACTTTTTTACCTACCGTCTTAAAATTAAACATTCTGAAGATTAGAAATTAAACTTGGAGAGTTTTTTTCAATCATATAATATTGGTAATATTATCGGTAGTATTATTGGTAATATTGGTAATAACTCTTTAGGTCTTAAGTTTAAACTTAAGATTAAACTTTAAACGAATAAACTAATCTTAAGATAAAACTTTTTAGGTCTTAGGTCTTAAGTTAATAACTCTATGTTGTTATACATGGCAGAAGGTTAGAGATCCGATTTAAGCAGAATTGTATTAATGACTACAAGCGGTGCCCTGTCCCACCATACAAGCGGTGCCCTATTACAACGGGTGCCCTATCACACCATACAAGCGCACATACATTCGAGTTACCAATCCCTCATATTCTCTCTCTCCTCTTAACGACCCACATGCTCTACGAGATCTATCATTTTCTTGGAAACAATTTTTCTCCACGAAAGAATGCTATTACTTTAAACGGGCCTATAGGACATCGTTCCAAGCGCACATTCGTGTCTCAATTTCTGCGATAAGGATTCTAGGAATTTTCCACTAGCGCTGCCAAGATTTCAAGCGGGCCTATTGATCACGTGATCTTAGTATAAAAGTTCGATTGCTGAGTTCCACATAGTTCCACATAGACACTTGATTAGCTTACATTGTTTCAAGTTGGAAATAAAAAACATTCAAATATCTTAAAAATGAGTGGTTTTACACTATTGAACCTTAAAAGAGTTGGCAGTGATGTTATGAAGACAAGAGCTCCCAATGTAGCAGTTGAAATTGGAAAGGACTGCTGACTAACATTTGAGTGGGATGAGATGTGGTAGGTATGTCATATCATTGAGTAAATTTAGGTCGGGAGAGAAATTATGTTTCACTGCAAAAGTTAATATAATGCATACAACGAGGTTACAACAGGAAATAAATGCTAACATGAAGCACATTGAGGAAAATGAATTGACTCACCTAATGAGAAGAGAGTGAAAATATAGTCTATTATTACATTTCTGACGATAAAATGTTTTATAGTGATTTGTTTTGGTTAGGTATTTTAGTTGATCTGTTACTCCACTAACTCTAGGGGCGGCCAATAGGCATTGAGAGTGTACACAAAGCAGAAACTTGCAATTGTTAGTTTAGTCTATAGTTGTTAGTGGGAGTGTCAAGAACAAAATAGATGGATTTGAGAATTAGAGAATCTTACGGAATCTGGTAACATTGGAAAAGCGGTTGAATCTAAATGAACAGTTTCAGATGTTAATTTTACAAAAGAAAATATTCTCTGAAACAATTCTTGAAATTATCATAGAAAAAAATTCTCCATCTTTAAATTACTGTGTGAGGCTTTTACGTTGTGGACCAAGTGCATTTACTCAGATTATTGATGCAATAATTGAAACAAAACAAAATGTGGTTTGGCTTTTAGCCACTACCTAGAAATTCATTTGAGATGGTCATTTTGTAAGACAATAAGAAATAAGTTGAATCGGACAGTACTCAAATCTTTAGGACCAGACAAGTCCAAAACAATGATACCATGACTTTTTGCGAACACTGTGTTGGTTATACCATTTTCATATAATAAAGAACCGCGATCCAGGGATTACATTTTCAATTCATATTGAGTCCTATAGGATATATCAAAGGATAAATTGTAGAGAGGAATTTCATTTACTTTACATACAAGAGAGGAAAGTCCAAACAGTCTAAATTCATGTGGAGAACTTGTCCATGATTCTATAGCACTGGCACTTTTTACAAAAGCCAAAGCAAGTTTTGAAGGAATTTCACCATTGATGAATGAAGAATCGGTGCAGGTGCTTGAACCAGTCATTATATGGCGTTGATTGGTGAATGTTTGAGGAACGACACGTTTGATATTATTTTCAGAGGCTGTTATTTTTCAATTGCCAAATCAACAGAACTCATAACCTGTTGTTTTCGTACATGAAGTATTGCCAAGGTGAGATTGGCATTTGTATCGGGTGATGCATCAAGTGTTTTTATCAAGAAGAAATTGAACAGAGTGAGCTGTAGCTTTATGTCAATTTTAACATTGGGCGACATCCATTGAGATATATTAAATATTTCATGATTTAGTCTACCAACTAAATTATACTCCTTGTTCACTGCCCAATTGAGTTATCCATCAGTATCAACATTTGACCTATAGTCATAGCCCATCACCAGACCTCTAAATTTCTTATAGGACCTTGGAGTCATCAAAATAAATTGTATGTAGCTTGCATAGTTTGATAGATTGTTGCTAGTGCTCACCAATGTTCCATTTATGTAGACACATATTTGTTTAAACAAATTGCGTAGTATGCCATTTTTACAGGATAATCCATCGGTAGGGGTGGGAGCTAGATTGTCAGACTTTTTCCTTAACACAGCTTTTAAATCAATAAATATGGATGATATATCTAGGAAATAGTCTTCATTGGAATAAAGTTGAAAATTTATGTTTTCACAGAGAATTTGTTGTGGGTAGAATTGTTCAAAGTATCCATGTTTTACACTAACATCTACACTTTCTGCATTGGAAAGATTTAAAGCTGTGGTGACAGTGGGATGAGATTCCTTGTGGGGTAGATATGTCACTTAAGTCTATGAAAAGAAATCCTTTTTCAATCTAACAATTTTTCTTCTTGGTTTCTTTTTCTTATTTTTCTTTCACAAGAGTGATTCGTTTCTGACTTGAGTAAAGACTGATGAGTGATGAGGTGCTTCTCGGCCCTTTTAAAGCATTTCCACTTCGTCGTGATTTCAATTTCTCACCAAGGGATCTTAAACTGGACCTGATATTATGTGAAATACTTTTTTAAATATTTGCCAGTCCCCCAATCGTGTAGTGTAGAGGATGCAAAATCCACGGCAGCCGAGGCAATATATTTTTTTAGCCAGAGGTAGTACCGAGTGAAACAGCTTAGCAAAACAAATTCCAAGATTATATCCCAATATTGAGGAACGACCTTTGTAATAGTCCATACCATGACCCAATAATCGTTGTTGGAGAGTAGTAAAATATCAGTCAATATCAGGACAAACAAATATATTTTTTCTTTTAGCCATCTCGCTGTTGTTGTGGAATGGGTCAAAAATGACATGTAATCGCAGCCAAACCTTTTGCTATTGCTAGAGGACCACCTAATTGACTTCTTAGTGTTAACTGACAGAGTTCTAAATATGAAATTTTACAGAAATATATTGAACATGCTTTACATTATAGTGATGAACATCTCCATGGGTGATTTTTCGTTCAAAAACACGTAGAAAGACAGCATTGGAATTACCAACTGTCGATGTTTTAACAAAGGACGTATAAAGAAACTTACAAGAGTCCGAGACGAAAGCGTTTGGATAGTCTGAAAAAACACAAGTCATCCCATTGACAGTTCCAGCATTTTTACCATTGATTATGTTCTGTTTAAAGAAAAGAAGATCTCATAGATTATCATTGATATGAATAAGTTCATTGTCAACGGGCGAGCTAATGTAACTCTTGCTGTGTTCCATTGAATTATTAAATTAGAATGTAGCTTTCTTGTGAGCAGATATTTTTCTATTGATTATTCGACACAGATCAGTCATACTGCCAAATTCTGTATATTTCAATCTGACATGGGGATATTCACTATATTTACGTGCTTCTATCGATTCATATTTAACAAAGAGTGAGATATCGAATGGTATAATTTTTATCTCATACGTTCGATCTTTTCTTAGGATGTTATATGTATTTTTGAGAAAACAGTCGACAAGATCAACTTCATATTTTCATCGTCGAGTTTGATGGTGAGGGAGAACTTTGTCCAAAAATCACTTGTTATATTCAAATAATTGTAAAGGGGTGGGATACGTTGGACATAAACGTCACAGACATCATTGGGCATTGTGCAAGTCCTCAGTGGATATCCACGAATCATAATCAGAGTTGTAACCTAGCCAACGAACAAACAAATGTCTATTGCCCCTGCAAATACGAGGCTTTAATATCTTTTCAATCTGACACATTCCTGTGTTTTTAGCTTTTTGTAATTCGTAATCATGAAAAACTGCCAAGAATCTCATCATTTTTCATGTGACGTAGACGATGCGTTATGGGTGTTTGTCTAAGATTCTGGAGATTTTATTAACTTAAGTGGGCCATTTTTTAATCTGCAATATCTTGAAATTAAAAGTCGAATGGAACGTTCTTTACATGGGGATCCGTTTGAATCTTGTTATGACAATCCTGTTCAAGGATTATTTCAAGAGCTTTATCAACTTCATCACCTCTCTTTGACCGCAGTGGAATGACATAAGCATAATGACGAAAAACACTGATGCAAGTAGAATGTACCGGTATAGCTCATTGTGAGGCCGTTGAATCTCATCTCAGAGTAAGAAGATCTGCTCTTGATGTTTGCAATGGGAAAAAGGCTTTAGTTTTTCAATAGTGACTACCAGGAACTCTATGATTACGATGTAGGGTGTAACTTGATCCATTCTGTAAATACTCTGCCGCCAGTTTCTTTTCAAGTCCAGTGACTTGAGCAAGTGCTGTGGATGAACTTAAACTTCCCACTTCACCAATATTTTCATAAACATATTTCAAAGCCTCAACCATTTTTAACGTAAACATGCAGTGAAGTGTCCACTGCCTATTTGCATACTAAGAGGTGATGGTGAGAGAGATGCAGTGACATTAAGACGTCTTCACTTGAGTCCCCACACTCTCTTTAAATTGCCACTTGGTGTGCTAGTATTTTCCGAAAATGATTGAAAAACATCTTTTGATACTTGACTAAATTCCTTTAATCGTTTTGAAACGTGTTTATTGCCAATAAGACTTTTGGGGAAGTTTGATGAGGGTAAAAATTTATGCAAATGGCTGGCAAATAATACAAGTTTTTTACGATTTGTGATCAAGTCTTATAATAAATCAAGTAGAATATAGGTCTTACCATGGATTATAACTTGATTACTACCACCACTAGCATCAATTTGAACATATTCACCTTCAGTGAGATAAGTCAAAAGTCTTTTACACTGCTCACGATATGAATGAGGCATTAAATTTGCAACGCTTGTCAAAACTTTAGTCAAATTTTCTTCTTTTGGTGGTGTTTTTGGTGTTGGTGGTGGTGGAGAATTTTGAGTCATTTCCTTTTTGCAATCAATGATATTTATAATGACAGGTTTCTCGCAATAGGGTTTATGTTTGTCGACTTGGCGAAGTGGATTTTGAAGCGAAACTAATTTTTCATCGTCGGCAATCGTCTCATTGTTAATAAATTTATTGAGATTGTCCTCGAAATACTTCTTTGGCGAAAGGAAGAGTTCAATAGGAGTCAATTTTTAGGGTTTGACCATCTAGAGAAAACTGTTTACAAGCCCTGCAATGATCGGCAGAAAAAGAGTAAAGAAGCTACCACCCACTTGAAGAAGTAGTTTCTTTTAAAATCGTTTCCTTTATTTTTATTTGCTGCTGCTAGGGCAGGTACAAGTGAGCGATGTTGCTTTGTCTGTTGCTTAATACCTTATGGCTGTTGAACATTGCCTTCAGTTAAATTTAAACAAAGCTCTGATATGAGATTAATGAATTCTCTGTCGGCACCATGTTTGAGTATGACCTTCCTAAGCCGTGGTTTCGAATTACTTAACACGGTAAAAAAATGTCAGTATTCATGTAGTTTATTCAGTGTCATGATTGCCACTAACGACTATTTTTTGCTATTTACCCGAAGATATACAGTAATTTCGTTGTCAAAAATATCGGTGAGTACACTTATATCCTCGGGTGTGTTCTTATTCAGGTTTAGATGAATATAACCATAGGGTTTATTGGTAGCCTTTTTTAGTATGTAGAGAGTAGAACTTTCGCTTCACCTGGATATACTTGTCTGTTTAAAGTTATGAGGGAACTAGAATCACGAACAACCCTATAGATGACATAGCAGGTGTAATTTAAAGCAAGTGTTCTTATACACTTCTCTGGCGAAAGAGAAAGTGTAGAATTGGGGTTACAGAAATCCGTTGTTGATGAGATCGGCCAGTGACACCATTCTCCTGAGATCATTCAATGGATCTAGCTAAATCATCAATAATCAATCAAGAGTTTGGTTCAATACTATTGAAGACGTCAAGTCCCTGTATGAATTTCGTGGCTGGGGCAATAGTTTTTATTTTATCATAGGATTCTTGCCAAGAAATGTGGCAATAGTAAATGTTTTTTTGGATTTTCTTAAAACAATTTATCATGATTCTGAATTATTTTTGTTAAAAGTGTCGTTTTACCAGATATTGATTGTCCGCAAAAAAACAATCTAAATGAAGTCTTAAATTCATGAATAGTCCCATGCAATGTCAAAATACTTTTGACTGTAGAATGAATCTATCCCTTGAATAAATATTATTAATTCTCTAATAGGATTTGAGAACAATGAATTTTAAAAGAATAATGCGCATTTTTTATTTACAAATAAAAGGCACTACAAAAGAAATAATACATGCTTTTTTATTTACAAATAAATGGCACTACAAAGATAAATTCAAAACAATAATACAGGTTTTAAGACAAAAATGCAATACAGCAAAGCACTTATTACAATTAGAAAGCCCCTCCCCCCAGAATGGCACAGCAGCCACTGGCGGTAGCTGGCCGAAGGCCCCTGCCCCTCCGGGCCGGTCATGGGACAAAAAACAACTTTTTTTTACCAATTTTTATTTACAAAAAAATCACATAGGACTCTACCTTGCTAAAGAACGTAAAACCACTACTGAGTTGGAAAAAACCTCCCATCCATCCTAGGCAGCGTAATCGTACTGCCTAAGTAAAGAACGATGTGGGCAAAATATATTTTTTTTGTTTTCTTCCATACCAGGGCACTTCGTATCGAAGGAGTTGTCGTGGAAACTTCGAAAAGAGCTTATTCGATTGTAAATTGGAATGGCTAGTGCTCTTTTAAATAGTCGAAAGTGATTGGAAGACAGCTAACACCCCTTCCACGCCCACCATTTCCTCAAACACATCCAATAAAGATTTTGAGACAGCCATTTTGTTCCACGCAGCTCAAAGTTCAGAAAATTATACCTTTGAAGATGAAAACCCCCCACAGCCCCAGGGCAAGGGTTATAAGTTACGCCCTGGGGGCATATAAGGTTTTTATTGAATGCGTTATCGTAAAAACTTCATAAAGGGCTCAATCGATCAGAAATTGAAATGGCTAGCGCCCTTTTTAATAGTCGAAAGTGAATAGAAGGCAACTAACATCTCTTCCACGCCCACCATATCCCCAAACACATCCAATCAAAATTTTGAGATAGCCATTTCGTTCAACGCAGTTGAAAGTTCTGGAAATTAAAACTTTGAGCAGGACCCTCCCCCCACAGTTTTTAGGTCAAGGGCTATAAATTATGCCCTGGGGGCATATAAGGTTTTTATTGAAATCTTTGTTGTTCAAACTTGAAAAGGTGCTAATTTGATTGGAAATTCAAGCGGGTAGTGCTCTTTTTAATAGTCGAAAGTGATTTGAGGGTAACTAGCCCCCGCCTCACGCCCACCTTTCCCCCAAACACATCCAATAAAATTTTTTACACTGCCATTTTTCCGACGTACTTTAAAGCTCTGGGAATTAGGTCTTTGAGGATGACAACCCCTCCCCCTCAGAGCCCTCAGGGCAAGGTTACAAGTTATGCCCTGGGGGTATACAAGGTTTTTATTGAAAGCTTTGCTGTAGAATCTTGAAAAAAGGTGCATTCAATAGGAAATTCAAAGGCCTAGTGCCCTTTTTAATAGTTAAAAGTGACTGGATGACAACTAACCCCCTTCTATAACCCCCTCAGAGCCCACAGTGAAAGGGTTGTATGTTATGCCCTGGGGGCAAATAAGGTTTATATAGAAAATTGTTGTAGAAGTTTCAAAAAGGACTGATTTGATGGAAAACTGAAAGGGCTAGTGCCCTTTTTAATAGTCGATAATGAGTGGAGAGTAATTAACCTCTCTCTCACGCACACCATTTCCCTAAACACATTCAACCAAAATTTAGAGATCGCCATTTTGTTCAACGTAGTTGAAAGTTCTGGAAATTATGTATTTAAGGATGACAAACCCCCCAGAGACCCCAGGGTAAAGGTTGTAGGGTATGCCCTCGGGCATATAAGGTTTTTATAGATAGCGCTGTCGTAAAACTTCAAAAGGGGCTCATTCAATTAGAAATTGAGAGGGCTAGTGCCCTTTTTAGCTGTCGAAAGTGATTGCAGGGTAACTGACCCCCCTCTCACGCCCACCATTCCCCAAAACACATCCAGTCAGAATTTTCAAATAGCCATTTTGTTCAAAGTAGTAGAAAGTTCTGAAAATTAGGTGTTTCAAGATAACACCCCCCCCCCTCAGGGCAAGGGCTGTTAGTTATGCCCTGGTTGAATACAAAATTTTTATTGAAAGTATTGTCGTAGAAACTTCAAAAGGGATCATTTGATTGGAAATTTAAAGGGCTAGTGCCTTTTTTAATAGTTTAAAGTGATTGGAGAGCAACTAACACTCCTCTCATGCCCACCATTTCCCCAGACATATCCAATCAAAATTTTGAGATAGTCATTTTGTTTAACGTAGTTGAAAGTTCTGGAAATTAGATCTTTGAGGATAACAATCCCCCTCACAGCCCTTAGCGTAAGGGTTGTAATTTATGCCCTGGGGGCATATAAGATGTTTATAGAAAGCGTTGTCGTAGAAACTCAAAAAGCGCTCACTCGATTGGGAATCGAAAGGCCCAGTGCCTTTTTAATGGTTGAAAGTAATTGGAAGGCTTGACATTTTTATAGTAAAGATCATAATTGTCGTAGGAACTTTTATAAGGGTTCATTCGATCGAAAATAGAAAGGGCTGATGCCCTTTTTAATAGTCGAAAGTGATTCACTTTCAAACACTCCCATTTGCCCATTATGTTTAAAAACTAACTGTTGCCTTAAGATTAAATCAAAATCCACTATCTTAATGCTAATTCCCAATAAGGCATCTCAGCAGTAACCCAAGAACGACTGAGGGTATAATGTTCAAACTTTCGGGGCTACTTCTGTTCTTAAAATTTAACCAAATCAAAATAGCGTAAATGTATTCAAGATATCGAAAAAATTAAACAGATTTTTTTTGCGAATGGTATCAAGTTTTCCGTTTCAGGTCAACTAGAGGAGGTATGAAAGTAAATTGAACACTCCTATTTTTTTCCAGATTTTTAAAAGGGTGTATGTTGTTAAAAATTGCTGAAAATTTTTTTCCAGCATACAAATAGCAGGCTAAACTATAAAGTCTTACAAAAACGAAAAGATTTAAAGTATTATTTTCGTTTTCCCTGAAAAGTCTATGTGAATATAAAATGAACAGAAATTAATTAAAAAAAAACTTCTTCAACAAAAAAAGCTTTTCAAAGAAAAGTAAAGAGCTCCATTAAACCAAATATGAGCGAAAATAAAATCAAATAATCTATCAAGCGTGAACTGCAACAAATCAGCATCGATTAATAAATGCAACCCAAAACGACTGGAATCAAAATCCCTATGCCTCTCCAAGGTCAGAACATAATTTGCACTTTACTGAAAAAATACAAATTAATGTGCATTGTGAGTTTAAAATACACATACTGGTATTTATAATCAAAAAGTTAATATTATTTAATTTATTAAAGTTATAAAAGTAAAAACATTTATATTTTTTCAGTAATGTGCAAATTATGTTCTGGCCTTGGGAAGGCATAAGGGTTTTGAGCCCAGCTATTGTTATTTTCTGCTCATTTTGAGTTTGACTCGGTTATTTATCGTAATTTCTGTTCGTTTTGGGTTTCATTTATTTACCGATGCTGATTTGTAGTAGTTTCACGCTTGGTAGATTATTTGATTTGATTTTTTCTCAATTTTGGTTTAATGATCTTCTTTACTTTTCTTCCAAAAACTTATTTTGTGGAAAAAATTTCTCATCGATAAAAAAAATAACTTCTGATTGGACTTTTATTATTACCTCATTGTGTGTTTGCACACAGTACACCTTCAGACCTGCAACCAAACCATTGGAAATCAAGTCGCTCCCCGTCTCAGATTTTATCATTAATAATGGATTTGGGGCCTGGTCCTTCACTAGATCCGGGCAAATGGACTCGTCCCAATTGGTAAAGTTCATTCGAGAGCTACTTTGCTTACTTTTTTCCGAATCTTCTAATAAATTCGAGGTTTTAATATAGAGAAAAGTGAATTGATATCCCCATAGTATATTTGAACTTGTTCCTCCCAGAGATATTGGCGCCTACACACTTTGCAAAAGAATTACAACATGATTTTTTTATTTATGTTATTGCGCTGCCGCCCGCAATGATTTAATTTAAAATAACGTTTCGTTTTTTCCTATGCAAGAGGACCATATTGAAGTCTATGATGGTGAATGACATGAAGTTTGGATCGGCAATGATTGAGGACATTCCTTTGGGTCGGTCACAACTTCACAATGACTTCAATTGCGTACACTCTCGTACATTTTACCGAAGGCTGAACTCAAAATTAGTTTAAAAAATTCTTTTTCAACCTTATTTTATGCTTTAGAACATTTACTGACTTAAGTGTCAATAAACGTTTTCAAATAGGGTTTTTAGTCAGATTGGAGGGGTCTATGTGTCTTTGTCGGCAATAAGAGGCAATAAGGTCGGCAATAAGATTTGTTTTTAAGGTAACCGGTCTATTTATGCATGGAAAAACTAAATCATTTACTGAGTCATGGTGCCCCACCGGTTTTCACCATCTATTTAAAAAACCTTCCTCGCGGTCCATTCTCCTCGACACTGGCAACATTGGGGAAATGTAAAGCACATGAATTGTTCAGCCATTAGTAGTTACCACAAGGCAAAGACTAGTGAGACATTGCCGACTGATAAAGGGAGTTCCTATCCAAGAAAATTGCATCCGACTTTACACCGGTGTCCTGTCCAGTCGAGTCAGTTTTAAGGATACGATTTCCGTGGAAAAATATCCTCCCCTCATTGATCTCACTACAAATAAATGCTGATCCACATCGGTGATCAATTCTATTTTTTTTTATTTTAAGAATTAAATCCATAGCCAGATGAGGAGTGGGAAATAATAGCTCAAATCTAAAGTTAATTCCCCACAGATTTTATCCGTGTTCTTACACACAGTATCCAGCAATGTCAATACATCACTTGCCAGGTGCAATCTACAATAATCCTTCCCATTTTTACACCCTCCTTTAGCCCAAAAACCTTGGAAATTCATAGTCAGCAGGGCATGGACGATCGGGAAGTGAATCATAGAACGATTCGATGGACTGTAATTTATCATCACGAAGTTTCGAGGTGACATTGTAGTACACATATGGGTATATGCCCTTAAACGATAATAAATCATACATTTCATCGTCTAGAAAGTGCTGTTTAAGGAGGTTGAAACTATTAAAATCGTCGCTTTTCTGTACTTGAATTAATTCACTTAGAGATTTGAGGAAGAAGCTATAGGAGTCTAAAAACGGATCTTATTCAAGAACATTTTACAATTATCTATTATTTGTCATTTGAATTCTAAGAGCATCAGCTTTTACGATGATTTGGGTATGATAGTATAAGAAAAAGAAATCTCTACCCATGCGCCATCTACAAGTCCACCTCGTTGGAAACGTGCCAGCTCCGGTAATACGAATTTCAAATCATTGCTGGAATTGTGCATATAAGCAGGTAGAAAATATTATTGACTAACGTTTAAATAACATGATTGATGAGCCATTTCACGAGAGTGACTCAATCCCGATACAATCAAGTTGCCCAAATGATCGTGGCAACGGACCATCCCTTTAACCCCACTCCCTTTACCCTCAACAAATTCCCCCTTACAATCCAAACAAATTTTTCAGTTTTAATATCCAACTCATCCTCCGGTGATAGGATCATTGGATACTCTGTATTTCGCAGCCGTGAGATTGAATTATTCACTGTCTTTGTGAGTGCTCTCAAGGCTGAGACAAGACAACCCCCCCCCCCAATCTCGCAACTACCTCTACCAATTGCATGGTATTACACGAGTCATATTTGTACGTTGGCACAAGAGACTGCAATGACCTCACGTTTTTTAACATGATCTAAATTTGATGGACCGTACACATCTATGAATTTGGCTTCACACTCAAAAGAACCTTGTCACTCTGCAGGAGTGAATTCTGAAAGTTCTTAAATTGCAAGATGGCCTTGTCACCACTAACCGTTTTCAAAGATTGTCATCCTAGACGCTTGCAGTGCCTCATATGATGTTTTAACTTTATTTCTGTAAGGAATCTAGAAAGACATGTTGGACAATAGTAGCATGTCCCATTACACCCCTCTTTACCCTCACATAGAGCCCGACTAATATTTGGTATTGGAAAAAAACTTTCAATTGAGTCGGGTTCACTGGCAGGCTTGCAAAGAAGCAATACTCTATGTTTCACCGATTCAATGGATTGAACCCCAAATGAATTTATTATCCCTTTTTTTTACTACGCTCCCCCTCCTCAAATTCTGTATTGTATTTTGAAACAGTAACACCAATATTTAAATATTTTTTAGCCCACTCAAAAATATTTATCCCATTAAGTAGTACTGGATACTGACCATTTAAACAATTAAAATCTACTTTAGGGAATTTTGGGCTCCCATTAACTGCAAATCTCTCCAACTTTGTCTTACTAGCTTTCTTTTGCAGGGGTTCGTGAGCTGCCACAGGGAAAGCATATTTGAAACACTAAAGTTCTGTGTCGAAATTGAAGCGTTGTACACCTTTGCATCCCTATAAATCTACATTATATTTTTTATTACTCCTCCTCCCCTTCCCCTTCCCACCTCTTAAGATAAAATTCTTTTTAAATATACTCCCGTTAACATCTAAACTCTCAATAAATAAAACCACCGACCCACTACTAATCAAACTTTAATTATCCAAAATCGTCATTATACTAGTAACCCAATCCATAAAACAATCTCAAAATTATGCATGTCCCGATGAAGTGGTAGTATTTCAGTTTACAAATAACATAAATGCACCTGATTTCAACTGCTTTAAGGGTATTCTATTTAAATGAAGGTAAAAGTGAAGTTAATGATCATTATGTACATACCGAGATGCAAGGGGTCTATCCGTATTTAGAACATTATGAAACAGTTTTTATGAATTGGTTAGATCACATTATTACGTATCTCGAAAATTATAGCGAAAATGGGAGTGGGTCTGTAGTTCCTTTTGTTGAAAATTTAATTGTAAATATTTGTAAATTTAAAAAAGATTTTATTTTAAGAGGGGGGCATGGGCCGAGGGCAATAGTTTTAAAACATAATCCAGATTTAGAAGGATGTCAAGGTGTTCAGCGAATCTGTTTTGAAACAGGCCAAAAATGTTTCATGTACGCTTTCCTCATTTCAGCTTTCGAACCACTGCGAAATGACGCTAGAAAGACAAATTTAGAATATTGGGCTGTGGATGGGAATGTAGGGTCCGATTTTCCCATTGTAGATTTTTCATGTTTAGAGGGAAAATACCCAGTAACGCTCAGGTCCACTGATATTTTTGAAAGGGCCAATGCCCATTTAAATATCAGCGTTACTGTGGTTCAATATGAAACTGAATTTGAGGATGGGGTTCGGTCTAATAAGAAGGGGGTGGTGTTCCCAGTAAGGGGCCCCTCAATTGAATTGGTGAAGCACTGGGTTTGGTTGTTGTACACACCACCTAGTGAACCCAATGCAATTGGCCATTTTAATCCTATTACAGACATCAGTAGAGTTCTTGGGGAGGGTAAGACTAAGGGGACATGTTTCTACTGCCCAACATGCCTGTCTCGATTTTGGACATAATTAAAGTTACAAAATCATATGAAGCATCGTAGCGGCATGGCTACCAGTCAGTGGAAACGGTTTCAGGTGATAGGGCCATTTTAGGTTTTAAAAATTTTCAAAATACCCTCCTCCAAAGCAATAAAATCTCTTTGGCTTGTGAGGCGAAGCTAGTGGAAGTGAACGATCCTCGATTTCCGAATCGAATCAAAGAACATCGTGCCATTGCAGTTTCCTATGCCCACGCACAAAGAGACAGCTCTAACACTATGCAGTTGTTAGAAATAGTTGAAACATTGGATGAGGGTGAGTGCATGGTCAAGGCACTGACCAAATTAATTGGCACTGCAAATGACGCTATTTCTCGTTTGAGAAATACACATTACCCAATTTTGTTGTCTGCAGAGGATCGTCTCGCGATTAAAAATAAAAAAATATGCTGGGTTTGCAAGGGGGAGTTTGAAGAGGGGGATAAAGGGAAGAGGACTAGGGGTAAAAGAAGGGGGAAGGGAGAAGTCAGAGACGACAATCACTAGTGGCAGGAAATATCATCAGGGGGTAGTAAATTTAGAGGGGTAGCACATCAATCATGCAATATCAATGTAAGCCAGCAGTTTTTTATTCCGGTTTTCATTCAAAATTCAAATTATGATTTAAAATATATTTTACCGGCTTTGGCACGTATGCACAGAGAGGGAGGGGGAGTAGATAGTCCATGGATAAACAATTCATTTACCTATAACATCATCCCCAAATCAGCTGAGAAGCTAGTGCTTCTCGAGTTGAAATGGCAGGTAGTGAATAACGGACATACGTGCCTGAATAAAATCAGGTTTTTAGATTCTTTTAGGTTTTTCCCCAAGGCATTGAGTCAATTGATTCAAGTGCAGAAAAGTGACAATTTTGATAGTTTTCCTTTGCTTAAACAGCACTTTCCAGACAGTGAAATGTATTACCTATTGACCTGTAAAGGTGCATATGCATACGACTATTACTGTTTTGGAACTCGCTTAAGCGAGGTGAAACTACCTCCAATTGAAGCTTTCTTTAATTCACTCACCAACAGTGAATGCACTGCCGAGGAATATGAATTTACCAAGAAAGTCTGGGCTAAGGGTAATTGTAAAAATGGGTGGGATTATTGTAGACTGTACTTGGCCAGTGACGTTTTAACTCTGTTAGATATTCTCTGTAAAAACAGAGATCAAATCTATTCAGAGTTTGGACTAGATATAGGGTATTATTTTTCCACACCACATTTGGTGGTGGACTTGATTTTAAAAATTAGTAGGGAAGAAATAGGCTTGATAACAGATGTAGATCAACACCTTTTTTTTAGAAAGGTCAATGAGTGGTGGGCATGTTTTTCATGGAGATCGCTTTTTGCCAACAGATCTAAGCGGGCAAGACACTGTTGTTAAGTCAAATGCAGTTTTCCTGGACAAGAGCTTGTTGTATCCTTCTGCAATGTCTCACTACTCTTTGCCGTGTGGAAACTAGAAATGGCTTGAGAATCCTTGTGAGTTCCCCGACATTAAAACCGTCGAGGACAATGGGTCAAAAGGATGGTTCTTTGAAACTGATGGTCACGTTCCATTGGCACTTCATGATTCAGTCAGAGATTTTGTTTTCTTCTGTATCAATCGACCAGTGACCAAGGACTCACTGAGTCCAGACAATCGATCATTGGTTGAGGATATGGGGATGCATTGGATCCCCTCCAAGCAGAAACTGATTGCAGATCTTGACCCTAAAGAGAATAGCGTTGTTCACCATGTGAATTTGCACTGGATGGTGAACAATGGTTTCAAGATCACCAAAATACATAGGGTCCTGCAATTCAATCAAAAACCTTATTTAAAGACGTTTATCGATACCTTTCTGGATAAAGGCTCTCGGGCAAACAGTAAAGTAGAAAAGGAAATGTACAAGCTCATTCTAAATTCTGCGTTTGGCAAAATGTGTGAAAGCGTACAGAACAGATCTCGTTGTGACGTCGTGACTGACCCTCAAGAATGTGCACGAATTATTGCAGACCCCAATTTTACATCGTTCACGAGCATAGAGACAAGCATGGTTCTTCTACACAGGAAAAAGAGAAATGTGGTACTGAACAAGAATATAGCAGGAGGTAGTTCAGGACTTGAAATTTCCAAAAAGCTCATGTTGTCGTTTTTTTACAATGTGTGCAAGGTACAATGGCCAAGGAAGGGGAGGTTCAAGTTTACTATGGGGATACAGATTCTCTGCTGTTAAAAGTAAAAACCGAGGATTTATTGGGAGATTTAGAAAATGGGGAACACATCAGCTCGCGGATGGATTTCACTAACTGGAATCCGTCCCTCTACTCCGAGTTGGTGAAACGTCAGACCCCCAATCAACTACTCATGTTAAAATCAGAGACGGGGAGTGATTTGATATCCAATGGGATGTTCCCGGGTCCTAAAGTTTATTGCGTTGAAACTCATAACAAGGATGTAAAGCAGGCGTGTAAAGGGGTGCCTACACATTTTGTAAAGAACAATTTCAACATGAGTGTCTACAGACACTGTGTAGAGAGTAGCCTAGTGCCTAAAGCACAAGTGCTTGCAATTCGCTCTCTACAGTATAAAAATTATACTGTTAGAGTTGAAAAGAATGCAATGTCATCTATATCCGACAAAGTCTTAGTGCTCGAGAATAGTGTAAATGTACTCCCCCACGGCCACTATAGAATTTCAGACCGGGTTGAATGTATAGACTATTGCAATCAACTTAGTCTGGATAAATTGACCTAACCCAACCTTTCATGAATTAACCAACCTAGCCCAACCTGTAGCAGCAGCAGTGACGGTGACTATTGTATACGATTTTTCCACAGCGACCCCGGGGGGGGGGGGGTCCCGCCCACGGCTGGCTTTCGGCCCATGACTCTTGGGGGGGGGGGGACCTCCCGCGGCCGGCCTTCGGCCCGGAGGGGGTGGAGGGTATAAATTAATAGTGTTCAACTGTGCTATTTTAAGTTGTTTTTATTTCATAAGTGTTGTACAAACAGTGCTAATGTACAAAAAAAATGTGTGTGTACAAATAGTGTTCTTGCTGGACAAAAAGTGTTTTTTATGACAATAAGTGTTATTGTACATATAGTGTCGTTGTTCTTGTTGAAAAAATGTTTTTATGATAGTAAATATTGTTCTTGTTGAAAAAGAAAATGTTGTTGTTAATAAATGTTCTTCTTCTTCTTGAACAGAAAATTGTTTTTATGTTAAAAAATGTTGTTCTTGTTGAACAGAAGTGTTTTTATGATAATAAATGTTGTTCTTGTTGAACAAGTGTTTTTACGTTAATAAATCTTGTTCTTGTTGAACAGAAAAGTGTTTTTATGTCGAATAAATGAATGAAATATTTTTTTGTTGTTCTTGAATAGATCGACTATGGGAAAATTATTATTACTACTTATTCATTGGACAAGTATGGTTTACAGTTAGTTGTAGTCTGACTGTTATCAACAGCAGCAGCAGTATATATCAATTTAAAACACCATGCAGGTCGTTTCTGTGTGGTCCATCAATGTCGGGGAAAATGACACTTTTAGCTAAAATAATTCAAAATTGTAATAAAATGTTTTTGGAAAAACCAAAGAAAATTTATTATTGCTATAGTATTTGGCAAGAGTCCTAGGATCAAATAAAAGCTATTGCCACATCTATACAAATACAATTCATACGGGGACTTAATGTTTTCAATATTATTGAACCTAACTCGTGGCTGATTATTGATGATTTGGCTGAATCCATTGAACAGTTCTCACAGGAAATGCTACAGCTGTTTACCGTTCGCTCTCATCATGAACACATTTCCATAACCCTAGTTCTACACAATCTGTTTCATCAGAGCAAATGTATGAGAACCCTTGCTTGGAATTGCACCATCTTTATTATCTACCGAGTTGTTCGTGATTCTAGCTCGCTAATAACTCTCAATAAGCAAATATACCCCGGCGCTCCCAAATTTCTGCTGTCAGTGTACACTCAGGTGACAAATAAGCCCTATGGCTACATTTTGCTAGATCTTAATCAGAGCACACCCGAGGATCTACGTGTAGTCCCAGATATTTTCGATAAAGAAATTACTGTATGTCTTCCGGTGAACAGTAGAAAAAGCTATTAGTTGCCATTATGACACTGAGAAAACTACACGAACAACGGCATTTATTTTCCGTTTTAGGCACTTCAAAACCTCCACTCAGGAAGGCTATACTCAAACATGGTGTTGACAATGATTTCATTAATCTAATATCTGAACTTTGTTTAAATTTAACTGAGGGCAATGTACATTTGCCAGAAGGTGTTAGACAACAGAAAAAGCAACATCGTTCCATTGTACGTGCCTTGGCTTGCAAAAACAAGGGAAAAATTCTTAAAAGAAAACGTCTCCTTCAAGCGGGCGGTAGCTTTTTTACACTTTTACTGCCAATAATTGCAGGACTTGTAAACAGTTTTCTCTAGAGAATGGCTAAACCCTATAAATTGACACCATTTGAACTTGTTCTCTCGCCCGTGGAACATTTTGAAGACAATCTAAGCAAATTCATTAATGATGAGAATATTGCTGATGACAAAAAGCTAGTTTTACTTCAAGATGCATTGCGACGTGAGGACAAATATAGACCTTATCGTGAGAGACCCGCCGTCACCGTCACAGACCCCTCTAAACGGGAAACATCTCCTCAAGATTCAGCAGTGCAATCAAAGGAGAAGGTATTGAATTCTATAGTGACATCAATTGGAAACCTATTGCCAGTGACCTATCAAGAACAGAGTAAAAGAGTATTATCATATTTCATGTTGGAAAGTGCTCGTGATCAAGTTCAAGTTGACAGCACAGGGAAACGAATTATAATTCAGGGGAAAAGTTATAATCTAGTTGATTTAATTTGTGATATGGTGACGAATCGTAAAGGACTTTTATCATTTGACAATAATCTATACACCTTTCTAAATGCATCAAACTTCCCCAAAAGTCTTATTGGCAATAAGCAAATTCTAAAGAAACTAAGAGAATATAGTCCTCCAACAACACCAACACCAACACCATTTAAAAAAGAAGAAGATTCAATATTGGAGAATACTAGCAGCAGCAGCAATGATTTTATAACACCTGTGGCTGCTAGTCAAAAGTGAAGACAGATTGATTCACCCTCCAGTGTGCAAAAGGGGAGTGGACATTACACTACGTGTTTGCGTTCAAAATGGTTGAAGTTCTAAAGCATGTCTATGAAACTATTGGTGAAGCGGGAAGTCTAATTTTCCTCAAAACGCTTTCTGAAGTTGCCTCTGACATAGATGGCAGTAGACCCTGGCGCCGCGCTGATGAGGGAAGACCGGCTGCGGCGGGGCCAAAAACAGCACGCCGCGCCGCGCTGCCGGTAAGATGTCGGTGGCGCGCAACCGGTATGATCAATGCTGACCGCAAACATTAATGTTTTCATCAGTCTTTCTCAAATCACATGCTTACAGTCACATGCTCGAACAGATTCGAGCCTATTCATGAGTTCAAAAATTCACAAGTCGCTGGCTGGAAACTGGTCTTCTTCGTTATTCATCAAGAGAAGTAGAAATGTGGTAGAAACGAAATGGCTTTGGCGTTTCAGATCCCTTGCATAATACGAGTAGTTGAATTATCTATTAGTTATGCATTCTTAACATAAATAATTATCAAAATTAGTAGTTTTTTTCATCGAGCATTACTGTATATACAACTTCAAATACCGTATCACAACATTCGTCATTTATCTGGGTAAAAACTTTGAATATAACTTTGAACTTAGAAGCTTAGTTTTATCATAATGCCCTTTGCCTAAATCTGTTATGTCCCCTTTAAAACATTTGAAATGGTCGACTTTAATATTGATTGTTTTTTTCTGCTCTTTTGCACTCTTAAAAAGACTTCTTGTCTTAAAAACTCGTTTTTAATTACAATTAAAAAAAATGCATTTTAAAGTTTTTTGGCTTCTTTATAGAATATGTGTCATGTAGGCTAAGGCTGAACTGCTGCTTTTTTTATTGCTTTTGGCTGCTCTTTTGGATATTATTCGTTTTTATCTTTTGGGGATTCATTCCAAATTATAAATTGATAAACACCTAATATCAGTCAAATTATAAACGGCATCTAAAAGGAGTAAATTTATCAAATTGAAAAATACATGATGAACACTTCACATGAGAACACTTCAATTACAATGAAACAAAAAACACTTAATGGTTTATTCGGTATGAAGAAAAATTAAGTGCCAGCTATTTTCTGGTAAAAAATGAAAAGCTCATCCGTTCTAAATGTAATTAAATGAAATAATATGAAGACTGAAGTAGCTCCAGTAAGATGTTGAGATTTTCATCCTAGTTCGTCACTTTTAATCCAAGTAAAATGTTTGGACACTTAGTATCAGTTATTGATTTTAAGCTTTGATTACCAAATGCTCACAAAAATTAACAACTTTAAGAAAGTCGCAACAATAAGTCACCTGTGGTCAAAATACTCAAAGACTCCTCTTAGATTGCCACCCAGGCTCAAAGCTTCTGCTATGGTCATTTCCATGGAAATCTCTAAAGAGTTTCTTTTTAAAATAGCTTTCAAGCGTAATTAGGGGTATTCAGCCTTTTTTGCTTTTCTTCAAAGCTTTGAAAAAAGTGTTATAATATTCCAAATGTTACATTTGTTATATTTGTGTATATTTTTGGTAATCATTTTTGCGATGATCGATTTTTTAAACCACTGTAGATACGTAAGAACGTTGCAACATCTAGTACCCTGAGGTCATAAGACTGTCAAAGACTCCTCCTTGAACCTCCCAAACTGAAAGCTTTTATTATGACCTGACCTTTTAATGTAACTTGGGCACTAGACCAAGGGCGCCATTGTCACTCGAGCACAACGTTAGGTGGGGATGTTGATATCGCTTTCGTCACACCAATTCGTTTTAGTGTGAATCTGCCTGGTACTTATGAATGAATGTTTTCAAATAAAACCCGCTTTATCAATAAGAAAAAAACGGGTTGGACGCATATGTCCCTTTCCCTTTGGACGATAAAACCATGCAAGTGCTGCATCAAGTATAATTCACGAAAATCTTGTTAATTTTTGTCAACTTTTCAACTTTTTGGCATACCTGCTTTCAATAAAAAAAAAATCAAGGTACTATCACTTAAATATAAAAACTCCCTATGCCTCCCCCTATGGATACTATCTTGATAGGACACCGTCTCTGCTTTAAATAAAAAAAAATTATCTTGTTGGCACCCCTGCTTTCAAAAAAAAATCGAGGTATTATCATTTAAATATGATAGCTCACTACCCCCCCCCTCTGGATACCACCTTGATAAAATGCCGCTCTGCTTTAAATTAAAAAAATAAATTTTTGGGATCCCTGCTTTCAATAAAAAAAATTCGAGATATTATCATTTAAATGTAATACCCCCCCCCCCCCTCTGGATACAACCTTGATAGGATACCGCCTCAGCTTTCATTATAAAAATAAGCTACTTAATAATTAACTAGGTCACTATATGGTTCAAACAAACACGCAAAATAACGTTAAACAGCTTAGTGTTCCTTGAAAAAAATTGAGTGTATGAGTAAAGGGGTACAAAGACAACAATAAAAATGTCGAAATTATTCAGATATACCTCAAATTATTGGAAAACTGAGTCATAGATTCGCCGTGGCATTCAATAAAATCCAAAGAATCTAACTAAAAGGGAGCACACACAAAAGCCAAATTAGACCAGTAGCCTATGAGAAATCGCAAAATATCCAAGACAATGAACAAGTCTTAATGGGGGGCCCTGGGTCTATCAAAATATTTCAATGGTTTCCCAGGGAATTTGATATCATTTTCTTCTGTCTCCACTTTAAATGAAAAAAAAATAGTTATCCTTTTGGCATCCCTGCTTTCAATAAAAAAATAAGGTATTATCACTTACAAATGATAGCCCCCTATCCCCCCCCTATAGGCAATAATTTACAATTTATTTATGAGTCTTATTTTTGGGCTAGCGTCCGAACAATTGAGTATTAAACATTCAGGCGTTCAACAATTGAGCATTAAACATTAAGAAAATCTTATCTAAAAACAGCAAAAAAAAAAGAAATCTGCCAACTTACAATTCAGCTGTAGAAACAATCTGTCGGCTGTCAATTTCAAAATCCAACTGAAGGCTGAAGCTGTATAGTAGTGAATTCGTTCTATAATACTATTCAACTTGAAAATAAAATTCTTGACTACGAACGATGTTAGAAATAGCGATTGGGAAACTACATTCAAAATTATTTAAACTCATTTCATAAAGACGATACTGTTTTTTGTCAACATATGAAGAACTGTGTATATTGCAATATTTGCAATTGCATATTGTATCTGTCTGGTTTTTATGCAAAGTAACAAAAGAGACGAAAATTAATGAACAAGAGAGTAGTGAAGACTTATGGTATGCAAAGTAATATTTGGCAGGGAAAGTCACTGGTGATAAATCGCTAGGGGTGGCTCCATGATTGCGTGATTTTCGGGGAACTAAATTTTTTTTCGGGGTGAAGCATAGATTTTCGGGGAAATACCTGAAAATTGGGGTATAGTGCAAGCCCTGCTTGATTTCTAATCAGGAAAATCGAAATAATAAACCACACGAGAAGGAAAAGCTCTGACTTTGCGGTTGACGCAATAAAGAATTGCCGCAAAATTAATTTAAAGTCGACCGAACGACGCCGCCTCTGTCGGCGGCGGCGCGGCTTTGGCACGCCGGCACCGTTACGATACTTCGGCGGCGTTCGACCGGGCCTTTCGTCGGCGGCGTTCGGTCGATCCGCCGGCGCGGCGCCGGGGTCTAGATGGCAGCACATTAAAAAAAGCAAAAGAGTATCTAGAAAATGAACCGAGTTACACACTGCATCGGAAACGCAGGCTTCGTGGCAAACAATATCGACAAACTAAAGCTTTTTTCTCTCTGAATATAATGCAAACTGATCTTTTAACTTTAGATACGATTCAACGGCGTCACAATGCACCCTACAAATATATTCTAGTGGCATTCAGTGTCTTTAGTCGCTATTTGTATGCCATTCCATTGCAATCAAAGAGAGGTGTTGAAGTTGCTCATGCTTTAGAAAGTATTCTTAAACAGGATTGCTATAGAAAAATTCAATCAGATCGCGGTAGCGAATTTGTTAATCCTCATGTGCAAAAAAATCTATTGAAATATAATACAACACTTTATCACAGTCATAGCCCGATAAAGGCTGCATTGGCTGAACGATTGATAAGAACGATTCCTCTATCAATTTCAACATATTGTACACTGAAAAATACTGCTGCTTTTATTCGCGATTTGGATAAAATCATACAAGTATATAACCATCGATCCCTTACCAACTCGAGCCCTCGGGACGTTCGTTGTAGTGAAAATACATTCGATGCTTTTCTTAAACAATATTCCAATGGCAATGAGAAGAAAAAAAAGAAATTCAATGTTGGTGGTACTGTTCGAATTAATAGAACCACCAATATTTTTTAAAAGGGGACTTATTTATGGAGCACTGAACTTTTTAAAGTGTACAAAATCCTAGACACCGAACCCATGACATATCGACTGCGAGACACCTAAGATGATGACATTCTCGGCGGTTTTTATGATTATGAACTGCAAAAAAGTTAGAAACACTAGTGAATTTTATCAAATTGAAAAGATATTAAAGAGTCGTACTCGTAGGGGCAAGAGACAGTTGCTTGTTCGCTGGCTAGGATACAACTCTGATTTTGATTCTTGGGTCAGTGCTGAAGATATTAACAATGCCCAATGATTTCTATGTGACTTTCATGTCCAACGTTTCTGATCCTCTCTACAATGACTTGAATAGAACAACTGATTTTTGGACGAAACTGTCCCCCACCATCAAATTCGACGGCGCATATGAAGTGGCTCTTGTCGACTGTATTCTCAAAAATACATATGATATCCTGAGAAAAGATCGTAAATATGATATAAAAATTAGACCCTATGATTGGCCACCACCCTCAGGTGATCAAGAACAAATTCAAAAGATCAATTGGATGAATTATCCATATATTGAATTACCCTGTGAAGAACTCACCTGTATGAATGATTTATGTCGTTCTATTAATAAAAGAATTTCCGCACGTAAAAAAGGAGCTTTTAATTTCAACTATTCAAAGGAGGAGGGCAAGATCTACATTAGCTCACCCATTGCTGATGAAAAGGTTATTCTCAATGATAATCTAAAAGATGTTCTTGGCTTTAAGCTCAATATAATCTACGGTAAAAGTGCTGGAAAAACTAATTTCATTTTTGCTGACTACCCGCCTGCCTTCTCCATGAACACTTTTCTATTTCTCTACGCTTCATTTGTGGAAACATCCCGGGTTGGAAATAGCAATGTTCCCCTCCTACGAGTTCTTGAACGAAAACCAATCGAGAACATATTCACCATTACAATATAAAGCATCTTCAGTATATCCCCGTAAACAATTCCTATTTGGAACTCTGTCAGTTAACACTAAGAACTGAATTAGGTGATCCCCTAGCAATATCAAAAGGTTTGGCTGTAATTACATGCCATTTTCGTCCCATCGTTCAACAACAAGAAGTCTAATAGAAAAGTGGTATTCATTTGTCCTGATATTGACTGCTATGTTAATATTCTTGGCCCAAGACAACAGGGCAATAGAATGGACTATTATAAAGGTCGCTCGTCGATGTATGGCTACGGTCTTGGCAGTTGGTTTGCTAAGCTGTTTCGCTCTGCACTACCTCTGGCTAGAAAATATATTGTACCGGCTGCAACAGATTTTGCATCCTCTACACTATACGATTGGAGCTCTGGCAATGATTTATAAAAAAAGTGCTTCGGAAAATCTTAGGTCCAGTGCGCGAACCCTTGAAATGGAAAAGGAAAAGGTTTAAAAAAGTCGAGAAACAATGCATCACTCATCCGTCTCTGCTCAGGTCAGAAACGAAAGACATCACCCCTGTCAAAGAAAAGAAGGAAAAAGCCGAAACGCACTGTAAACAGTAGAAGAAGAAGTCCCAGGAAGAGAATTGTTAGATCAAAACTAGATTTCTTTTCCTAAGATGTCACACCTACCGCATAAATACTCCCAACCTTCAATCACCTCCTCATTGAATCTATTCAATGCAGAAAATGTTGATGTGAGTGTGAAACATGGATACTATGAATAATTTTATCCACAACAACCCCTCTCAGATAATATCCACTTTCAAATTTATTCCAATGAAGACTACTTTATGGACATGTCTTCGACATTTATAGATTTACGAATGAAAGTCCGGAAATCCGATAATGCATTGCCAATTCTTGCCGATGGAATATCCTATGAAAATTGTATATTACATAATTTATTTCGTCAAATCAGTGTCTACATCAATGGCACACTGGTGAGCACAAGCAACAATCTCTCAAATTATACAAGCTATATGCAATTCATGCTGATGACACGCAAGTCATAGAAGGAATTGAGAGGCACCTCAAATGGATATGAATATATTACTAATACTGATAGTAACAGATGCACTTAAAAATGCGACAACTAGTGAATTACATCTAGTTGGAAAAATATATCATGAAATATTTAATATGCCCCAATGGCTACCACCCAATATTAAAGTGGATATAAAATTGACGCTTGCACCATCCAATTTCATATTGAGAAAAGAACTTGCTGCCAATCCTGATGTAACTCTCTCTATCACCTCGGCAATACTACATGTACGCAAACAACAAGTTATGACTTCTGTTGCTTAGGCAGTGGAAAAACTGAGAGCCAGTGGAAATAATATTAAACTACTTGTTACTCATACAATCACCAATCAACGTCATACTGCCACGGAGTCACGTACCTTCATCGACTCATCCTTTATCAATGGCGAAGCTCCATCAAAACTGGCCTTGGCATTTGTAAAAAGCGCTAGTGCAATAGGATCGTGGACTGGATGCCCACATAAATTTGAAATGTTTGGGCTTTCATGTTTTGTCTGCAAAGTAAACGACATCCCACTCTACAATCTATCTTTTGATAAATCCTATAGGACATTGTATGTGTTGACCATGCAAACCCTGGACCATGATTCACAACTATTTTAAAATGGTATAACCGAAGAAATTTTTGCTAAAACACATGGTATCAATGTATTGGATTTGTCTGGCACCCAAGATATGAGTATAGTACGTACGGGGAGTGTGCGTTTAGAGTGTACATTTTCCGACCCATTAGCTGAGAGTATTGCACTAATCTCGCTACATCAATATGAAACCTATTGGGAAATCACTCCCGAATGCAGTGTTCTACTAGACTTGGCACCATGAACACCAATCAAATAATCAATGTATTTAATATGGACCCCTACATGTCCAAATACAGATCCTATTGTCTGCCCTCGGATTTTCTTGGAAAAATTCAAAGTGCCAACAATACCCTAATTATTGTTAATAGCAGTATGTCGAGTGTGCAGATGAGTCATTGGTTGTGCATCTTTCAAACAATGAAGACGATTGAATTTTTTGATCTTCTTGGCCTACCCTATACATCCTACACTCCCCACATCAGCAACTATATTGAGAGCAGTGGGAAAACTATTATTCAAAATCGGAAGAGAGTGCAGGATCTGACGACTAAAAGCTGTGGCTTCCATGCACTACTATATTTTGTGTTCCGATGTCGTGGCTATACTTACAAGCAGTTTCTCAACATTTATGTAGATAATCCACGTCTGAACGACTTTATGGTGGAAAATATCCTCTAAGACCTGTATAATATTGATTTTAGTGCCCTAAGAGTAAAGTGCTTAAAAAATTTATGTGAATTTGTTTATTAATAAATGAAAAATGTATATACAACAATGTCTTTATTCTTCACTTTAGATTTCTTCTTAATCGGTGTATAGGCAACTGTCGTGAACCACTAATGTCGGTAAATCATTTGAATTCACTGTATATTGATCTTGATTGGCTGCAAAGTCAGGGTCACATTTTCTACAGTATAATGTAACTTCACTCTTGTCATATCTCTTTGTATAGTCAATGATACTATTTGCATTCATATTGTGAAATTCACGAGTTTCAATCTGTCTATTTGAAGCAATATCACATACAGTGTTTTCAAATGGTGAATCACATTCAGTAACTGCCAAATAAAAATCACTAGGTTTATAGTCATAATAGGCAGTGTCGTCAAAAAGATGACGTAGAAACCAAATTGTCTTGTTACCCCAACAGTTGAATCGTAGACCAGATTCTTCCTCCCAAAATAATTTAAATTCACGACGATACCAATCTCGTAGAAATAAACTAAAATCACGTTTGGGATCCTTTCCAAGGATCCCGACATGAATTACATCCTTTAATTTGTACTGCATAGCCTCTATGTAATTTACAAGGATCACATAATTTGCACTTTTCATTATAGTCATCAATAATTGTACAATTCTCACAGGATGTCCAACTGCCAAGAGTGTACATGCATAGTGGACATGTATAGAACATTTTTTGGTTTCCGATGTCAACTCTCTCACAGCTAAAACGAAACTGATCCTCGTTCGATAAATTCAGAGGGAGGAATGGGAGAGGAGTAACTCTGTGACGTCACCTCTTTCGAAGGGGGGGAGCCATGTACATTGAATCTATGGCAATGTTTTCAAAAGTATATCCACGATATTATTCTGCTTTGTTCCAATTCATATATCAATAAATTGAGTATAAGCATTTGAGTCACATCGACATAGTTTCATACAATAGTCCAATGGGGGAGAATCAGTTTTCATTATATTATCAAGTGTTCCCTGTGAGAATATCTTTCGTTGAAGGGATGAACTCGAGAAAATCATCATCCAAAATTAAATGTTTTCCCATAATCACCAGATTCAATCTAATTCTCTCTTTCTCAAATTTATTCATTTTTCAATCCTATCACTCTCACTGCTGACTCTAGACTGACCATGATTCGTTAGCCTAACATTCTAACAAAAAGAACGGTAACATCTTCGATTTCGAAGCAATTTTATTGGATAATTACAATAATAATACTACACATGTACAATTAGCGATACAGCTTATTGTCTTCGATATACTTCACTAATGCACTTAAAGCACATTGAAGTTTATTCACATGCGCTATATCAACTTTTGCAGCGAAGCATAATTGATCCTCCATTTTAAACTTGCTCAAGGATATTACATATCTTGCATATACTTCATCCCATTCCAGACAAAGCCATGATCCTCTCGTGATTTCCACCGCAATGTTTGGGGCTCTTGTATCATTGCCACCAACTCCACTATCAATTTCTAATAGTGAAAACATTCCACTCATTATTATTACAAATATATCCAAATGAGTAAAGTCAAACTGTTCTCACTCGCATGAATTCTATTCACACACTAATAACAACTATAGCAAAGATCCTTTCCAAAAATCATTTATATTCTCTGCAATCCTATCCCGCTAACATTTCCAACTCCCTGATTGGCTTGGAAAGAGACACGTGATCCTGTTCCCGTTAGACTCGATCAACAATTCCCCGCCGATTATGCAATAAATTTCTCATAAATCCAGTTCCCCTCGATTATGCAAATCAATTTCTCAGAAATTCTCTCCCCTTCGTATGCCCATATATGGTGTGGGGTTCGGACCTTCTTACCCCTCCCTACTCACACCCATCATTCCCCCAAACACGCCCAATCAAAATTTGAGATAGCCATTTTGTTCAGCATAGTTGATTTCCAAACAGAAAATATCTTTCTGAGGAGGACACTCCCCCAAAACCCTCGGGGCAAGGGTTCTAAGTTATGCCCTGAGGGCACATAAGAACGATGTTGGCAAAATGTATCATTTATTTTTTTTTCCTTTAGAGCAGGGCATTTCATATGGAAGGGGTTGTCGTAGAAACCTCAAAAGGGGCTCATTCGATTGGAAATCGAGAGTTCTAGTGCCCTTTTTAATATTCGAAAGTGATTAGAGGGCAAGTAGCCCCCCCACACCCATCATTCCCCCAAACACGCCCAATCAAAATTTGAGATAGCCATTTCGTTCAGCGTAGTTGATTTCCAGATAGAAAATATGTTTTTGAGGAGGACACTCCCTCACAACTCTCAGAGCAAGGGTTTTAAGTTATGCCCTGGGGGCATATAATGTTTTTGTAGAAGGCGTTTGTTCAGCGTAGTTGATTTCCACATAGAAAATACGTTTTTGAGGAGAACACTCCCCCCAACCCTCAGGGCAAGGGTTTTAAGTTATGCCCTTGGGGCATATAAGGTTTTTATAGAAGGCGTTGTCGTAGAAACTTCAAAACATAACTTGAAACCCTTGCCCTGAGGGTTGTGGGGGAGTGTCCTCCTCAAAAACATATTATCTATCTGGAAATCAAGTACGCTGAACAAAATGGCTATCTCAAAGTTTTGATTGGATGTGTTTGGGGGAATGATGGGCGTGGAGGGGGGGGGCTAGTTGCCCTCCAATCACTTTCGACTATTAAAAAGGGTACTAGCCATTTTAATTTCCAATCGAATGAGTCTGTTTTGAAGTTTCTACGACAACACCTTCTATAAAAACCTTATATACCCCCAGGGCATAACTTAAAACCCTTGCCCTGAGGGTTGTGGGGAGTGTACTCCTCAAATTTTGATTGGGTATGTTTGGGGGAATGATGGATGTGGGATGGGGGGGGCTAGTAGCCGTCCGATCACTTTCGACTATTAAAAAGGGCATTAGAACTCTCGATATCCAGTCGAATGAGCCCCCTTTGAGGTTTCTATAATGACCCCTTCCATATGAAGTGTCCTGCGCTAAAGGAAAAAAATGATACATTGTGTCAACGTCGTTCTTATATGCCCTCAGGGCATAACTTAAAATCCTTGCCCCGAGGGTTGTGGGGGAGTGTCCTCCTCAAAAAGATATTTTCTATGTTTAAATCAACTACGTTGAAAAAAATGGCTATCTCAAAATTTTGATTGGATGTGTTTGGGAAAATGATGGGTGTGGGGGGATAGTTGCCCTCCAAGCACTTTCAACTATTAAAAAGGGCACTAGCCACTCCAATTGCCAATCGAATGAGCCCTTTTCGAAGTTTCTACGACAAATCCTTCGATACGATGTGCCCGGGTATGGAGAAGAAAAAATAAATAATACATTGTGCCCATATCATTCTTTACTTAGGTAGCGCAAATTTTGTTCCGGCCTTGGGAAGGCATAGGGGTTTTGCACCCAACTTATGTTAATTTCTGCTCGTTTTGAGTTTGACTCGGTTATTTATTGTAATTTCTGTTCGTTTTGGGTTTCATTTATTTATTGATGCTGATTTGTGGTAGTTTCACGCTTGGTAGATTATTTGATTTCATTTTTGCTCATTTTTTGTTTAATGGAGTTCTTTACTTTTCTTTGAAAAACTAATTTTGTGGAAAAAGTTTTTTTTTAATTAATCTTTTAAAAACCTATAAGTCTTCTAGTATAATATATTTGGGAGCATCTCACTTAACTAGTATTTTTTACTAGTTTGCAGCTATTGCAACAACCGTGATTAAGAATAAAGTTTGTCACATGAGGTAGGCTACCATGGGACTTGATTTTGCCATTTTCTGCGTCAGCCGTCAATTTTACGTGACCAATATTGGTTATCTATTTAATATTTGTCATATATTAGTTTCATAGCATTTAAATATCCATTGAATAGTGTAGTTGAGCCCATTAACAAAGAAACGTGAGAATCGACTATTTCTTTCTACTACTACTACTAACAACAACTCACCGCAGCACTAAGCCGCCTGAGGCCAACAAAGCTACGCAAACTCCTCCTCCGTCCCAATCTATTCAAAGCTCCCTTTTTACAGTCTCCCAAGAAGTTCCCATTCCCTTTAAATCTTTCTTTATGACATCCTCCCACTCCAGACGAGAACGACCTGCTTTTCGTTTAGCCTTAGACGATTGACCGAAAAGGACAATCTTTGGCAATCTGTCATCATTCATCCGCACAACTTGCCCTAGTCACCTCAACCTTTCTTTCATTATAGCCTTAGAAAGCGGTATTGAACCACACTTTTCGTACAGCGTACTGTTTGAAATACGGTCAGTCAGCTGGTTACCCAGAACAATCCGTAAGCAATTTCTATGGAAAACATATAGCAAATCTTCATGCGCTTTTCGGAGCGCCCATACTTCAGAGCCATATTTGACCACTGTCATCACTATAGCTTCAAATATTCTAATCTTGGTTTGCAGACTTATCTTCCTATTCTTCCAAACTTTTTTAACTGTGAAAAAACACCTTGCACCTTGGCTATTCTACGTTTAACATCTTCACTGCTCCCATCATCTTTATTAATAATGTTACCAAGGAAAGTGAAGCTACCCACCTGATCAATCTTTTCGTTACCCAACGTCACCTTTTCATGTTCACTTATTCCTAGCCTTAGTGACTTAGTCTTCTTAACATTAATTTTCAGACCTATTCTAGCACCCTGAATTCGCAAAACCTCTTAAAGTTCATTCATTTTGCTCACACTTTCATCTAGGATGCTTAAATCGTCAGCATAATCTAAGTCGAGGAGACTTTTTCCTCCCCATTTGATTCCGTGGTCTCCCATTGCCTTTCCTGTGCTCCTTAAGACAAAGTCCATCAAAATAATCAATATAAAGGGGGATAGAACACAGCCCTGCTTAACTCCTGATTTAATATAAAACCAGCTGCTAACCTCATTTCCTACCTTAAGCGCAGCAGTGTTATTCTTGTACATAGCACTAACCACTTTATTGTATTTGTCTGGTATACCATACAAGGATAAAACCTTTTCTAAAGCTGTTCCATCAACAAAATTGAACGCTCTTTCATAATCTATAAAATTGAGGACCAAAGGTGGTTGACAACTCAGGCACTTCTTAATTTTTAACTTAAGAGTGAAAATCGGGTCGACACAACCTCTACCTTTTCTAAATCCCCACTTTTCTTCTCTTAAAACTTTGTCTACAGCACCTCTCAGTCTTAAAAGCATCATATTACTAATTAATTTGCTACCTACAGAGACCAGACTAATGCCTCGATATTTACCACACTCACTCTTATCACCTTTCTTGTAAAGTAGCTTAGTTAAGGTTTTCCTAAAATCTTTAGGTACTTCCCCTTTTTCAAAAATCATATTCATAATCTTCAGTAACTTATTTCTAACCTCAGAGCCACCATATTTAAGAAAGTCATTTACCACACTATCAGCACCTGGAGCCTTATTATTTCTTTTAGTTCTTTCAGTACTGTCGCTAATTCTTCCTCACAAAACAGATCTTCCTTCACATTTCTTTCTGATGCTGACTATCTTCTTTTTGTTCAATGTTTGATCAACACAGCGGCTAAGAACTTAAGGGCAGCGAAGGTTATAGTTTGCTCCAGAGTTTTAGATTCTCAGTTTTTTCTTTCAGTACTAACTGTTCAGTATAAAAAAGGATATTATTACTCTCTAAAAGGCCTAACTGATATAATGTGGTTTGGCCTCTTTTACCACAGTGCTACTGAAACAATTATCTACTAGATAAGCCTGACCTTACAAATAAATAAATAAATTGCAGCATAAAACCGGCTGAGGTAGATGCAGCAGCACAGAACTGCGTCAGTTTCAAGGCTATAGATGTCTTGAGAGTCACCACTCCCTGAGCGCCTTGCAATATACTGGAAATAAATGGTCTGTTTATGAGAGCTTTGAATTTTGTTTCTGAGCATGATCTCTTTTTCATGTTTTCCATTCTCAAGTTGCTTAAAAGTGATTTTTGTTGCCCACTGGCTACCATATCATTATCTATACTGATATTACCAATACTATCTTATTTCTATTCGTCAGGTACACAGACATTTCCATCATCAGTTACGGATAAATTACTGTCAGTTATAGATAGTTTCTAGAGGATTTTGGTGATGGCCAGTAGGTGGTTGGCAGTGAACGTCTATTGTGGAACTTTTGAAAGCTAGACGCCGATATTTTATAAGCAGAAATTAAGAGCTTTCAGACTAAGTAAGTTTAAAGTAAGGATTATATTTTAGGTGTCACCAACTAATACATAACCTCGTTTAGTGTGTGCAGTCGTTTACTGTTTTTGTTTAATTTCATTATTGTTTGTACTCCCCAGTGTTGTTTTAATTTCGCTAGAAAAAACATTAAAAGCATACATAATGAAGTGCAGAAAAAAATTGGGCTAAAAGCTGCATTTTTTTAAAAACCAAGACTCTTTAAAATTACAGCAAGAAACATGTGTGTTCAAACTAACCATGTTATCATGATGGTCCCAGGGTGGAATACTCTCTGGTTTTGGTACAGTCAACTTTTGTCACAATTTTGCTTAAATTCATACGTAAAAAAAGGAAGATCATTAAAAGACCGGCGTATCAATTCATCAAACAAAGAAAATGTCTCCTAAGTTTTAGCCCATGAATCTATATAGAGCAAAAGAACGACAGAAGAAAAGATTAGCCCATGAATCTATATGGAGCAAAAGAATGACAGAAGAAAAGATTAGCCCATGAATCTATATGGAGCAAAAGAACGACAGAAGAAAAGATTAGCCCATGAATCTATATGGAGCAAAAGAACGACAGAAGAAAAGAAAAGTGATGATTAAAATTGTCGAGAGTCACTTTTCAGAATCACAGATCCGACAATGAGACCTATATGCCTATTTGAATTATGCTACGAACACATTTCCAAATTGAAGTAAGAACTTTCATTTAGAAGAACGAAGTAAGATTGAGTCAGATGGAACTTTCATTTAAGTTTTTTTTTTTCTAGAAAAGGAGGGGATACATAGACCAGAGATCCAACAACGACGAGACCATGAATGAACTTTGTATCTAAGCTATTTTCGCTAAAATTGTCCTTTTTTGTGCCTCCTCCTCAACACCTCGCTCTATATGCCGAAGTTTAAATTTTCTCCCTATTCTTTAAGAACGACTTCTGAAACATTACGTTTGTTTAATTGGAACAATGAGAAGCTTTTTTCAAAAGTACTAAAATACTTTAGTGTAAAGAGCAAGGTGTCGAGGAAGAGGCAGCCCCATTCATATACGGAATAATTTCTGTTCGTTTTAAGTTTTGATTTCGCTCCTTACTTTCTGTTAAAAAAAACTTGTTTTTTTTATTTAATCTCTAATCAAGAATCCAATACATTTCAATGGGAATAATCTCTGTTTCTTCTCAAAGTATGCTTTTCGTAAGCATAGATCTTATAACTCCCAACTTTATAAAAATCACAGATATCCAGCAATTTTTTGACGCGGTCTAGCTTATAACTGTGTTTTAAGCCCCATTCTTAACTGGTGCTATAAGGTGTATAAGGATTACATACCTTAGGAAGCTGATAGCTGATTATTGGGAAGCAGAGTAAACTTGGCAATGTCTTAGTTCATGTTTAAGACGATTAGCAGAGAGCATGCCATCTCTCCTTCATCTGTCTTGCTATTAGTATAGATTATGAACCTCATCCTTAACTAGTGGGCAATTAATATGCGCAAATACACCAATTAAAACGGAACTAAATTGAATTTTCGAAAGCTTTCAATGAGTCAAATTAAAAATTACTTCTAGGCAACAAAATTAAGCTAAAACTCAAAACGAGAAGACAATATTTCAATTCGTGCGCTGTGCGATATGAAAATTTAAATGGTAGAATTAAAAGACAGGTTTTGCTTATGTCGATAAAAACATAAAAATAAGTTTATTATAATCCAGGTCGAAAACAGTTTCATCTGTCATTGACTAGTGGATCTAAGGGTGACTAGAGTCTCAAGAAGTGTATTTTCAACGCTCTCTATGTATTTTCGGCCAATGATCCTCCTATTACTGTGGTAGTGTTTAGCTAAACAGGACACAAGAACAATGAAAATAAAAAATAACCTTATTCAAATGATGAATTAATTAGTTCAAAGTATTTCACATATAACTGTATTCAATAACGGCATCGCAAAACTAAAAAGAAAAAAGAGGTTACTTTCCAAAAGTTCGGTGGAAAAACGTTCACTTTAATTTTATTGGTTAACGTCATTGAAGTATTTTTGCAAGCCGATCACATTATTCCATATGGATGTCAGAAAGGGAAGCCAGTTAGCCCCGCCTTTTAAAACCTGATTGGCTCTTCCCGTTTCTGTGTGAAATCTAATAATGAGTTCAGATGCAGAATATTTTGACAAAGTCCGCAAAGGATTTTGCTGCTATTTTCAAACTAAATTTCTTTTTCAAGATAGGCTATAAGGTCGTTAGAAAAACTTGTAATATTTTTCGAGCCAGTTTCTATAAAGTGAACCCTATCGGATTTCTTGAAAAATGCTCAAGTTGAAAATAGCAACGAAATACTCGAAGGATTTTTTCAAAGGCCTAAGCATTTAAACTTAGCAGAAGCCATTAAAAAGATTGAAAATTTAAATTCCATGTGATTGATTCTTCTGTGTTAAATACAAGCAAGTCAAAAACGATAATTTTGCAGCCACAAGACATTGTACAAGTAGTCCCTCTGTTTCTCTATGATTAAGCTTACTATAAAATCTATCGACCGTATGATTCACTGAGAAAAACGACACTGTGCAGTTCTTTTGTTGCCAAACTTGCTCTTCTGTGTTGCCAGATAACACCATTTTTTGTCATCATCCTTTTTGCTGATATACTTGCGCTTGACACACACAAAAGTTTGCGCGCCATTTTTGAAAGATATTTGTACTGAGCTTCACGTTCTTTCCACCACTTGAGAGGCTGCATTTCATCTAAACTCATTGGCTCTTCATTTTCATAACAATTAATTTCCGAACGTGCAATATTTTCCACAAAATTAGATGAATTTTCTTGTTTAAGCATTTCCGATTCAGGTGATGATTCCGGAAATATATCACCAAGCATTGTAGAAAGTCTGGTCTTTTTATCCCCATGAGAAGGTCGGGCGGAGTAACCAGTAGCTCCATTTTTTTGCACCAGTTTTGACAGTTCAGCTTGCAAAAGCTCTCGAATCTCCAGTTTCTCTTCAGCGGCAAAAAAGGGAAGAGATTTCAGTCTTGGGTCTAAATACATGGCAGTACGTAAAAAAAGTTGAGTCTGTTCACGACTGTATATAGTCGACAGATATGATCTAACTAACAGCTTCGCCTCCGTTAGTACCTCTGAATCGCCTTCTTCAGCGTTAAAAGCTATATTTGTTACCTTATACAAGAAAGGTAGAATAATGCTTATGCAGGGAAAGTCACCCCCGTTCATGGTTTCCACGGAATCAGTTAACGGCTGTAAAATGTATACAATTGTATGAAGTGTGCTGAAATCTTCCCTTGTTAAGGATGGCTTTGAATTAAATTCTCGGGTAGCTATGCTCACAAGAAGATCCTGCAATTCAATACACCTTGTCATACCTTTGCATAATAAAGGGAATGGAACACTTTCCTTTAAGATCCAGTCACAGTCTTTGAGCTCATCCTGGTAAATGTTTACATATTTTGGATTTTGTGATATCAGATTTAGAAGCAGTTTTAATTTTGAATATGAAAAATCTATATTTACAACTTGCAACAATTCCTTGGAAGCAGATTGAAAAGCAGATATCAAGCAAGGAATACGAGGTATTTGCATTAAACGTATTGCTTCAGATAAAGTACTATAAATTCCCTCCGGCTCTTCAGGCATTGTGCAGCCGACAATCCTAGCAAAATTCAACTGAAGGTCTTTTAGCGCCTGGTTTATTAATTCAGCAACAATTTTGGGGCCATCACCTAAATTTACCTCCAATGTTTTGCAATACGACGATGAAACATTGCCATTACTATTTAAGTAGTTGAAAATGAGCCCAATATAATTTTGAGTCTTCTCAATATTGCTCCATGCTTCAATACTTAATGAAACTGATTGAGAATTGGACAAGTTGCTTAAGGTCTTCTTAAGAGTATCTTCGTACATTTTCGGTAAAACTTCTGTCCGCAGCGTGTCTAATTTCTTATCACTGAAGTCGGAATCAAGCATTTTCATTAGGCTTTGCATGCCCGTTCCTTCAAGAACGCTTAAAGGCAAGCAATCAGTGACAAGAGACTCAATTATCAGCAAGTTCATTTCCTGTTTCTGCACTCTATGCCACTGTATATAAGAACTCCCTTCATCACTAGCAGTATTTAGCGTGCTTTGTTTTTTCTGTTTGTCATCAGTGCTGAGACGACCACACTTCCTCTTCATCGGAGTTGAAAAAGTTTTCCAGTTTTTAGCGCACACCTTTGTCCCAACTGGAAGCTCATATCGATGGTGCCGACGAAGATGAAATTGTAAGTTTGTTGTATTACCAGAATATAAAACTTCAGAATAACATAAGCGACAAACAGCACGCCGACGGTTTGGTTCATCTGAATCGCCATGAGCAGCCCATCCGAAATGATTCCACACGGCACTTTTTGCAGAGGTATTCTCAATTATTTTGATCCCAGCCGTCACCAAACCTGAAAACAACAGCAATTAAAGTATTTATAGAAAAACAATGGCTGCAGGAATTCAAAAGCCGTTATTGGCTTTTTAGTATTTGATTGTTATGACAATAACACAGTTTTCTGATGGAAGTAAACAGTGAAACAGAAATTTCAGTAGAACTATGGAAACGGAACACGTACCGAAGTCAATCAAAAGATATTACGTGCATCTGATTTTTAAACTATATTCGAGTTGAAAGTTTGAAGGAGTGGAGAAGAAGGGGTCGAGATCATTTTAATTTTTGATGGGAGATAAATCAAAAGGCGCTATGTGTATCCACCTCATTGAAACACCATATCACCCAAAGCTCTATTATGAAAGAATTATCACATTTTTTTTTTTAAATTTGGTCCAGAATATAAATAGCAAGCCAAAATCTTAATTCATAAGCAAAAAAAAAAAAAACAAAATATTACAAGTGTTCTTTCGATTTACCAGTAAAAAAAAACGTCAATTAAAAACAAACTGAAATTAATTAAATAAAACTCTTTCCAAAAAAAGAAGCTTTTAAAGAAAATTGAAGAGTTATATTAAACCAAAGACTAGCAGACATTAGCAATATAATAACTCGAAACTTACAACAAACCGAAATTACGATGAATGATCCATTCAAACTCGATACAAATAGAAATACCACAAATAAGAATAGGGTTAATATCAACTAAACTTTCGAAAGTTCAGAGTGTAACTTTTAGTTACAAAAAACAAAATCTATATCAAATATTATCAAAAGCCACCGAGATACCCAAGGATGAATATTATTATATATTACACAACCAATCTACTTTCATTAGTTCTTTTCAGAAGTCTTGGTTATTATGGTGATTTTCTCTCTTTTTTGTTGTTGCTGTTGATGTTCTGACAAATAAAAACAACACTGTTCAAAGTACTTATCATTTTCAATTCAATACAGATGACATTCCGGCAGTTTAGAGTTTTTGAGAGGGGGAAGGGGACATCATCCCTCTTAGATGTGAGCCTTGATTACTCTTTAGACATTATATTTGTTGTGTAGTTGTTGATGTTATGACAAATGAAAACACACCGATTGTTTGGAAGTTTCTGATTGTCTTTCGGTTAATATAGCTCTTCACTCTTCTTTGAAAAATTTGCTTTTTCGGGCTTTTTTTTTGTTAATTAATTGCTTTAAGGAACGGATTTCTCTGACAAATTAATTAAAAACTTTTCTTAATATCATAAAATACAAAATGTTTAAATACTTTTAGTTTTCAGGAAAGCATAAATGACGCTCTGGCGTTTAAAAGGCATAGGGGGGAGGGTGGTCCTACTCTTGTTTGTGGTAATTTCCGTTAGTTTTAGGTTTAGCTTGACTAAACATTGTAATTCCTTAAGTCATAATTGAACTTCCCCTTATCCCCCTTGTCATAATTCAACTTCCACTTCAAAATTACCTGAAAGTTTCAAATTAATACCCTTGGCTTTTTATTAACCCCTAGTTCTTTCCAGTAACCTCACTTATTATGGTGATTTTCTTTTTGTTGTCGTTGAAGTTTTGGCAAATAAAAACCACACTGTTCAAAATACATATCGTTTTTAATGACATGCAAAAGATATTTTACCCGTTTAAAGGTTTCGAGAGGGGGAGAAGGGAATAGAAAGCACAATTTTTATTTGTATACTTTTGATTAGCCTTGGCTTCGAGATATCATTTTTTGGCTGCGTTGCTATTACGATAAACAAAAAGACACTGTTCAAAATAAAAATTGTTTTTAGTATAGCGCAAATGACTCCTGTTTATGATTTATGTTCATTTTAGGTTGAGCTGATTACACAGGCCAACAAGAAAATTTGTCTTTTGGTTTGGAAGAATTTTTTTTGGAGGGGGGGGGAATTAGATTTTTAAGCGAATTCACGTTATTTTTGGGATGCTGAATACAAACATGAAATCAATTTTTTGGATCAGCTACAATTCTTGAGACACAGTGCTATTAACCCAAAATTAAGTTTATTATTAAATCAAACTATATACCAATAATGTAAAATTATGTAAAACTAATCTGCATTTTTATCTATTTGCAATATAATAATAATAATAATTTATTTATAACCCACTTTTATACAAAACAAGCGGAGTAAAGTACACTAAAAAGAAAAAAAAAATCAATCAAATACATAGAAACAAAGATAACTTAAACCTTAATCACTAACAAAAAAAAACACACGGATAATATTAAGGTTTGGGCCTAGGGACATATGTTTTGCAACAAACATAACTACTTTAAAAAAAATTATACTTAAAATATAGCAGCATTAACTGTGCTACTGCATTATAAACGTAATAAATAAAGCATGAAATTTCCGTATCTCGATAGTGCAATCACAGCATAAACCGAATAACCATGTCTGTTTCTAACTAGTGCTGCTATCTAGTCACGCCTCTTGTAACTAGGTCCATTTAGTTCCAGACAGATTCAGTAGGGCGTTTAGCATTTACCTAGCGTTGCGTGTAATAGAGTGAGGGGTGACACTGAAGTTGGTTATAGTTAGTTCACACGGATGGGAAAACGATTAGGGAACACTATCAAGGATCGACGGGAAACTGTTTACATTCATGGGAAAGTGTTCGAACGCACGAGACTTCATGAAGGGAAGCAAAAATTTCAATACAATATGAATGATTCAGACTCAGAAGATTTAGCCTTGGCAGCATTTTCAGTAGTTTTAGCTAGCTCCAGTTTGCTAGAATCTGAGGAATTAGTTAATCAATAAAAAAAAAAAAGAAAACGGCATGCCCGCCCATCATTTCCCATTTCAGGAAATTTCCTGCCATATTTGTTTTTTCTTTGTGTTTTTATATTATTTGTGACAAGTGTCAAATGAATATTGATAATTCTCCACCATGGCTATAAGATTACGGGTCTGCGGATGGTTTAGTCTCGACATGGTTGTAACTTTTTAATATTTCGGCTTGGAATTCCCATGAAACCCATCGGGTTTCAAGGGGAAAAGTTGAAAAAAAAATCCAATAGAAAGACATGAGGGTAAAACGATCAATTCTGAAAAGAATTCCTTTGAGGAATGATGGGAATCCCATCCGTGTGAACTAACTATTAGTTGGAGAGTTCTCGCCGTGGCGGTTAGGTGGATATGTCTCAGAAGCAATACTTGTTATCATGGGTGTAGGGAGGGGGCAGGGGGGGCAGCTGCCCTCCCCCCTAGACCTTCAAAATTACATTAGATATGGCTGAAAAAGCAGATGGTTTGGAAAAAGCAGTTGATAAAACTCCATCACACTATCACTATCACACTAAAAAACCAGGTCAAACTCAAAACGAGCAGAAATTAAAATAAGTTGGGCGCAAAACCCCTATGCCTTCCTAAGGCCAGAACAAAATTTGCACTTAACTGAAAAAATACAAATGAATATGCATTGTCAGTTTGATATACATATACTGATATTTAGTAATCAAAATGTTAATATTATTTGATTTATTAAAGTTATAAAAGTAAAAAACATTTATATTTTTTCAGTAAAGTGCAAATTTTGTTCTGGCCTTGGGAAGGCATAGGGGTTTTGTGCCCAACTTATTTTAATTTCTGCTCGTTTTGAGTTTGACTCGGTTATTTATTGTAATTTCTGTTCGTTTTGAGTTTCATTTATTTATCGGTGCTGATTTGTGGTAGTTTCACGCTTAGTAGATTATTTTATTTTTCTCTTTTTTTTTGTTTAATGGAGTTTTCTTTGAAAAACTTTTTTTGTAGAAAAGGTTTTTTTAATTAATTTCTGTTCGCTTTATATTGACATCGTCTTTTCAGGGAAAAAGAAAATAATACTTTAAATCTTTTCGTTTTTTAAGACTTTATAGTTTGGCCTGCTATTTGTATGCTGGAGAAAAATTTTCAGCAATTTTTAACAACACACACCCTTTTTTAAAATCTGGAAAAAAATAGTACTGTTTAATTTAGTTTCATACCTCCTCTAGTTGGCCTGAAATGAAAAACTTGATACCATTTGCAAAAAAATCTGTTTACTTTCTTTGATAGCTTGAATACACTTACGCTATTTTGATTTGGTTCAATTTTAAGAGCAGAGATAGCCCCGAAGTTTGAACATAATACCCTCAGTCCTTCTTGGGATACTGCTGAGATGCTTTATTGGGAATTAGCATTATCACAGTGAATTTTGATTTAATCTTAAGGTAACATTTAGTTTTTAAACATAATGGGCAAATGGGAGGGTGGGAGTGGAAGGGGGACTAGTTGCCCTCCAATCACTTTTGACTATTAAAAAGGGCTTCAGCCCTTTCTATTTTCAATCGAATGAGCCCTTTTCGAAGTTCCTACGACAACTCCTTCGATACGAAGTGCCCTGGTCTAAACAACAACAACAACAAAAAATAATACATTATACCCACATCGATCTTTACTATAAAAATGTCAAGCCTTCCAATCATTTTCGACTATTAAAAAGGGCACTAGGCCTTTCGATTTCCAATCGAATGAGCACTTTTGGAAACGACAACACTTTCTATAAACACCTTATATGCCCCCAGGGCATAAATTACAACCCTTACCCTAAGGTCATTCTCAAAGACCTAATTTCCAGAACTTTCTACTACGTTGAACAAAATGACTATCTGAAAATTTTGATTGGATGTGTTTGGAGGAATGGTGGGCGTGAGAGGGGGGTTAGTTACCCTCCAATCACTTTCGACTATTACAAAGGGCACTAGCCCTCTCAATTTCCAATTGAATGAGCCCCTTTTGAAGTTTTACAACTCTATCTATAAAATCTTATATGCCCCCAGGGCATAAAATACAACCTTTGCCCTTGGGGTTCTCGGGGGTTTGTCATCCTTAAATACATAATTTCCAGAACTTTCAACTATGTTGAACAAAATGGCTATCTCTAAACTTTGATTGAATGTTTTTGGGGAAATGGTGGGCGTAAGAGGGGGGTTAATTACTCTTCACTCACTTTCGACTATCAAAAAGGGCAATTTCAATTTCCAATCAAATAAGCCCTTTTTGAAATTTCTATAACAACTTTCGATATGAACTTTAATGCCCCAAAGGCATAACTTACAACCCTTGCATTGAGGGCTCTGAGAGGGTTTATCCTAAAAGACCTAATTTCCAGAACTTTCAACTACGTTGAATAACATGGATATCTCAAAATTTTGATTGGATGTGTTTGGGAAAATGGTGGGCATGAGAGGGGCGTTAGTCGCTATCCAATCACTTTCAACTATTAAAAAAGGCACTAGCCCTTTCAATTTCCAACTGAATGAGCCCTTTTGAAGTTTCTACGACAGCGCTTTCAATAAAAACTTTATATGCCCCCAGGGCATAACTTACGACCCTTGCCCTGAGGGCTGTGGGGGGAGGGGTCGTCATCCTGAAAGACCTAATTTCAGAAGCTTTCAACTACGTTGAATAAAATGGTTATCTAAAATTTTTGATTGGATGCATTTGGTGAAAAGAAGGGCGTGAGAGGGGGGGGGGTAGTTGCCCTCCAATGACTTTCGACTATTAAAAAGGGTACTAGAAATTTAAATTTCAAATCAAATGAGCCCTTTTTCAAGTTTCTACGACAAAGATTTCAATAAAAACCTTATATGCCCCCAGAGCACAACTTATAATCCTTGCACTGAGGGTTGTGGGGGAGTGTCTGGGGAAAAGGTGGGCGTGAGAGGAGGGTTAGTTGCCCTCGAATCACTTTCGACTATTAAAAAGGGTACTAGTCCTTTGAATTTCAAATCGAATGAGCCCCTTTTTCAAGTTTCTACGACAAAGATTTCAGTAAAAACCTTATCTCTATGTGTATCTATGTGTATTATCTCTATGTGTGTCGTCTCTGTGTGTGTTTCGTCTCTGTGTGTGTGTCGTCTCTGTATGTGTGTCGTCTCTGTGTGTGTGTCGTCTCTGTGTGTGTGTCGTCTCTGTGTGTTTGTCGTCTCTGTGTGTGTGACGTCTCTGTGTGTGTGTCGTCTCTGTGTGTTTGTCGTCTCTGTGTGTGTGTCGTCTCTGTGTGTGTGTCGTCTCTGTGTGTGTGTCGTCTGTGTGTGTGTGTGTCGTCTCTTTGTGTGTGTCGTCACTGTGTGTTTGTCGTCTGTGTGCGTGTCGTCTCTGTGTGTTTGTCGTCTCTGTGTGTGTGTCGTATCTATGTGTGTGTCGTCTCTGTGTGTGTGTCGTCTCTGGTTTATGTTAGGTTAGGTTAGGGGGTTAGTTGCCCTCAAATCACTTTCGACTATTAAAAATGGTACTAGCCCTTTGAATTTCAAATCGAATGAGCCCCTTTTCAAGCTTCTACCAAAAGATTTCAATAAAAACCTTATATGCCCCCAAGGCATAACTAATAATCCTTGCCCTAAGGGTTGTGGGGGAGTGTCCTCCTCAAAAATATGTTTTCTATCTGGAAATCAACTACGCTGAACAAAATGGCTATATCAAAATTTTTATTGGATGTGTTTGGGGGAATGATGGGTGGGGGGGGGGCTAGTTGCCCTTCAATCACTTTTGACTATTAAAAAGGGCACTAGCCCTTTGAATTTCCAATCGAATGAGCTTTTTTTGAAGTTTCTACGATAACGCCTTCTTTAAAAACCTTATATGCCCCCAGGGCATAACTTAAAACCCTTGCCCTGACAGCTGTGGATGAGTGTCCTATCTCAAAATTTTGATTGGATGTGTTTGGGGGAATGATGGGCATGGGGGGGCTAGTTACCCTCCAATCACTTTCGACTATTAAAAAGGGCACTAGCCACTCCAATTTCCAATCGAATGAGCCCTTTTCGAAGTGTCTACGACAACTCCTTCGATACGAAGTACCCGGGTATGTAGAAAAAACAAAAAAAAAAAACACATTGTGCCCACATCGTTCTTTACTTAGGCAGCGCTGGCGCGCTGCCTATGATAGTGCAAATTTGGATATGTACAAAATGCTCATACGACGAAAATTGGTTTCCGACAAAAAAAAATAAAAGCGTTCTGAGCAGCAGTGGGTGATTTATGTGGACTTAATGATGGCAAACGCACGAACGTTAAATACAAATTGTAATCTTATATACGAATTATCATTATGTGTCACACAAATTGAAAATTGTCATTATATTTATATACGAAAAAATTTAATGTCCTGAATTTTTTAGGGTTTCCCTGAAATTTTTAGGATTTTCCTGATTTTCTCCAAATAAATATTGGTTTCTCTGAAACCTGCCTGCAAAATTATCGTTCTTGAACAGACGAACGCGAAATACTAGTTGTCACTGTTACTTTACACAAATTGTCAAATTGTTAATGTGCCAATAATAATAATAATAAAAAAAAAATATCCCAGAATTTTTTAAGGTTTCCTTTTTTAAATGTCTGTTTGTATTTGTATATAGAAATTGTCACTTTGTCCTTTGTCCCAATTGTCCTCTGTCAAATTGTCCTTTGACAGCGAAGTGGTTATACGAAACTCCTTGTATCTTGCGACTTTGGAACACTAGAGACAAGAAGAATTACTAGGTGAAAAACGAGTGGGCTCAGAAAAATACAGTTCCGGGGAAAAATATTACCACTAATGAGCTTTTTGTTGCACAAAAGTGAATCATCCTCCCTCCAGTGCATATTAAGCTCGGCTTCACGAAGCAGTTTGTAAAGGCTCTATATACGGACGGATCATGTTTTGCAAAAATAAGAAGAATGATGCCTCACGTGGACCACAGAACAGATTAAAGCTGGAGTTTATAATCACCCACAAATTAGACAACTTATGGAAGATCCTGTCTCTGTAGGTCCCATGAACGAGGCTGAGCGAAAAGCAAAGATATTATTTGTTGAGGTCATAGACAATTTTTAGGTTAACCGCATTGCCGAAAGCTATGATACGCTGGTGAACGAGATGCTTATTGGTTTTGGAAATATTGGTTAAAACATGATCATTAAAGTTCACTGTTTACATAGTAACTTGAACTTTTTTCAAGAAGATTATGATGCCACCGGTGAAAGAAAGGATGAAAGATTTCACCAATAATAAAGACTATTTTTGGATCACTACCAAGTAAGAGAGGATTTAAGATTGCTGCTCGAGTTTGTAAAGGTAATTTTCCAACAAAATAAATTCTAGACTGTCACCTAAGTGAAGCTTCCTAAGTTTCAAGTAGTTGTTTTTGCATTACTAAATGTTAAATATTAAATTAATATTAAACATTTTAGATTACAAATTATTAATATTAAATTTATAAATATTCGTTATAAATATTAGATTAATATTTAAATAAATTAAAATAAATAAATTAGATATTAAATTAATAAATCAAAAAATAAATTTAATAAATATTACATCAATAAATCTATAAACTAAATTTAATATTAAATTTAAAATTAATATATGACTGTGCATTTAGTTTAATTCCTATACTGATTTCTATGGTTTTTGTTTTGCTTATTGTCTTTAAAATAAAAATAATGGTTTAAAACTAATTGTTCATTTTTTCCATGTGATACTTTGTTTTCATTTGTCTTATGCCGCATCAAATTCCCATATCTTAAAAATTGGAGCTCCTAGCCAAACACTAATGTTCCATTTGGATTCATCTCATTAAAGTACATATAAATCAGCACCAAAAGCCGCGGCAGTAAAACCACTCTTGTCGTGTTCATTTTAATTTCTTTTCATTTTGGGCCTCATTTAAACATTAATATCAATTGGTTTGTTTTAAATTTGAATTATTGTATGACTTTATTTCTGCTCGTTTTAGTTGATGGTAGCAGAACAAAAAAATTTAGAAAATGGACTCCAATAGTACTAATAAGCAATAAATTCTCCCCTAAAGCGCAATAAACGTTCTAATCAGCAGCTGAAACGTTAGTAGTATCTTATATAAAGCTTTCACGAACACATTCACGAATACATTCACGCCTACAAGAATATACTGTGTAGTTTCACGAACAGAAGAATATACACTACAGTTTCAATTACACATGAAAATATACATTGAATTGCGCAATATGTTATGAAGGACAAGTTTCTTATATAATTTCTACTTCGTAATATATATGATATACATGTCTTTTAGGGTAAATCCGGGGTCAAAAAACCAGTGTGTCCTGTTTAGATGTTAATATATTCAGTTATTTTTTTGTATATATTCAAGTTTCAAATTGTAATTTTATACAGATTGAATAGTTCATTTGTTCTAACAATACCCATAGTTTACAATCATTTACATTGATAGAGATATGGAATCTTCTAAGCGACTTCTGGTGAGTAAAATTTTCTTATATCGTACATGACAAATTAAAATAGAATTTGCATATTAGTTTCGGCAGATTTAATCCGGATATGAAGGGTCACCCCTTCCTCGATATCATGCTCTTTACGCTAAAGCTGTTAGCACTTTCAAAAAGCTTCCTATTCTAATTAAAAAGTCCCTGTTTTTTTTTCTTCAAATTTCGGTAAATATTCAAAAACAGGGCCAATCAGTTTTCTCACTATCTGATTAAGTTTAGCATGTTTACAAATTTGTTGGTTAAATGGCTTTCTCAAAATTGAGTTATGAATTAACTTACGAACTATGCATGAGTACGGTCCAAGGGCCGCACTCAACGTAACAACCAAAAATATAAAAGAAAAATTATACTAAAATGCAGAATTTAAGACTATTTTTTAGCTTTTAAAACAACCCTAAGCATTAAAACTTCAACGATGTCAGACAGTTAGTGATAATGAACTGTAAGTAAGGAGCACCCGTCCTCAAAAGTAACCGAAATTCTAAAAAACAGAATTTTTGATACCTACAGATACATAAAAAAGAGTCAACTTTTTATGCTGATTTCAAATACATAAATTTCATTAGGTTTAGTCTTACCTATCAGAGGTTACGAGGCTGATAAAATTTTCCTGATTTTTGAAAAAAAGGGATAGACACCCCTTAAAAGTCAAGTGATCTTAATAAAAATCACACCATCAGATTTAGCGTATCAGGGAGCCCAAATGATAAGGTTTCAAGCTCCTATCTGTAAAAATGTGGAATTTTCTATTTTTTGCCACGCAGAAGGAAGATCACGGATGCGTGTTTTTATTTCATCACGACTGACATGCAAAAATTAGCGGCGCAATATAACTAAATTAGCACGCATATATTTAGGGTAATGAGATACAGAAACCTCCTGGGTGTTACAATTTTATAGCTTTTATGAACGACGTTTGAAACACAAGGAAGGTCTTGGGAGCTATTTACCTAAGCTTTAATTCTTAAATCGTTTGTAAATTTTTAAAAGCTTTTCCATTCAATAGAAAAATTTAATTGTTGATATGGGAGGAGAAAAAGTTCTTCGTTTACAATGATTTATTTAGTCCAGGTTAACTGCTTGTGTCATTTTTCAACTTTTGGGGGTTTGGTACTGTGATATTGAGGGGGGGGGCAGTGCCCCTTCATAAGCTAAATAGTTTGAAAACTGAAAATGATTTTTATTTTTTAGAATGTTGTTGATCAATCATCGCAGCAAAAACGCGCAAAAATGGATGAAACTCAGGATAACACTGAGACGGGATTAATTGAATCATTGAATGCAATCAGATCAACTGTAATTCGTCTCGCGCCCCATTCCAAAGGAGAGAAGGAATCTGCCGAGCTAGCTGTGATTATCGACGTAAGTTTTAAACTGATATTCTAAAAATATTTTGATAATTTAGTAAATTGACTTCTTATATGCTTGCAATGAATAATGCTATTCCTCCCCCATCTCTCTCATTCTCTCCCCTTTCTCTCTCTCTCTCTCTCTCTCTCTCTCTCTCTCTCTCTCTCTCTCTCTCTCTCTCTCTTTCTCTCTCTCTCTCTCTGTCCTTGTCCCTGAGAACTGACATGAAAGTAGCAAAAGTGAACAGATTGTCACGATAAAAGTTTTTTAAACATGACATTGCTCCCAATAAAGACTTACGTAAGATTTTATTTCGTGAGGAGAGGGGAACACATCCTCGATAAAAACTACACGTAAATAATGAAGAAGACCACGCTGCCTTTCCATCATAAGCAACTGATTACAATCAAAACAATAGGAAAAATTTTTCTGAAGACAATGGAATTCAAAACTTTAAATGAATATTTCGCCCCTATGCCTGAGTACGGCCCAAGGGCTGCACTCAACGTAACAACCAAAAATATAAAAGAAAAATTATACTAAAATGCAGAATTTAAGACTATTTTTTAGCTTTTAAAACAACCCTAAGCATTAAAACTTCAACGACGTCAAACAGTTCGTGGTAATGAACTGTAAGTAAGTACAAGTGCAGTCTGAATTTGTAAATATACATTTTTTTTTCTCTCCGTATTTTCAAAAATAAGGCAAATTTTCTCAAGCGCATAACTTTTGATGAGTAAAACTTAAATTTGTTTCTAAACTATTCTATAATAATCCTATTTCATTTTCTTTCATTAACCAAATTAGCAGTATATAAAAGAATGATTATAACACGGAAGTAGCAAATAGCTTATCATACTTTTCTATAGATTTATAAACCTTACCTTTAATTTCTCTTTTATGCAAGATGTTTTCTAATGCAAAAATCCAATTATTTCTTTAAACAAACTAACTATATAAACAAATAACTATTTCACAGTTGACAATCGAACAATCATTCTTAAACTGGGTTATCTTTTGCACTAAGCTTTGTGCGTATCCGGTTCTTATCAAATATCCCATCAGGAAGGTTGAATATTAAACCGACGGGTATAAATTGAATATTAATCGTTCGTTATAAAGTGGTTTTCAAATAACAGGATGTTTATCTTAGATGAAGAGATATTAACGCGAGAAAAAGATTCTTAATAATTTAAAATGTGACAACGCAGTGATGTCAAAAAACATTATTTGGGCGAAACCGTTTTTGGACATTTCAAGCAATTATTTCGACGAAACAGTTAGAGACATTTTAAAATATGTTTTCGAAAAAGGATTTGAGGCTGAAACTCTAGGGTCGTTATAATACACAAGTTCTATTTGAACGGTGTTGTGAAGTCCTCTACGGTCTTGTGAAGACTTCATTTTCCTGACTAAAACAATATATATTTTTAACATGTTCAGTTGTCATTTGAAAGACATATGCCAATGTAACTTTTGTTTTCTTCTTTTAATTGTTCAGGTGGTGGGACAATGACTATGAAAAATTGACATAGTTTATTAACTTTATAAAAATAATGGTTATTTCACATAGAAAATAAAACCTTTTTTCTATAGATTAATGATATAGCACCACCACCATTGAGTGATGAGACATCAGCATTTACAGGACAAATTCTATCACCGCCAATGGAGTTCAGAGACGAACCTACATTAGTTCTAGAGAATATGGAATGGCATAGGGGTTTCCTTAATGATGTTTTTGGGGAAATGGCTAGCCTAGACGACTTAACCTGTGATATTGACATGCTTGAGGATCCGGAGTGGGCAGATAGTTTTATGCGTGACCATTTAGGAGATGTTACTAGTGCATCTGAACCGGGTCCTCATAACGAAATTCCAGCACAGGACAATACAGGCTGGCTCGATCAATTGTCCCCAAACACCTTGGAATATGTACTAGGGAACCTCATGCCATCTCCAACCAATGTGATTGAACAGACTGGGAGTGGTGGTGTTATTGACAATTCTATGACACCCCCCCACCATTCCGATTAATGATATAGCTAGTACTAGTAGTAATACAACAACAACAACACCAGTGTCCCCTCTTCCAGATTTTTTTCTGTCCAACTCTGCCTTGCACCACACAAAGGTCTATAGCGCCAATTTCGGTGATCCCTTCAACTCTCTAGTGTCGGGGGATATAATAACAGATCCATCGGCCATTACACATTCATATACTGATAAGATTCGAGCCATTCTTGAACAGCAAATGGGGGTGTGGGGAGTGGAGGTCAGTTTAAAAGCATCAATAGCACTAAAAATATTTTTTTTAAATGAAAATGCGGGTGAGATGTATTCAAAATACTTGCACACAGAGATGTTGGCAATTCGCCCGCATTTATCAAATTACGGGGAAGTTTTTCCAAATTGGGCTAATAGTATTCAAAGTAAGTGGTAAAATTATAACGAGGGGGGTAGTGGATCTGTGGTTTTATTTATTGAAAGTTTAAATGTTAATATATGTAGGTTTAAAAAGGATTTTATTGTAAGAGGTGGGCATGGGGAGAGGGCTATAGTTTTAAAATATCATTCAGATTTAGAGGGGTATAGGGGGATACAACGAATCTGTTTCGATACGAGGCTGCAGTGTTTCAAGTATGCATTTTTAATTGCAGCATACAGACCTCTGCGCGATGATGCATCTAAGAAAAAGTTGGATAAAATGGCAGTAAATGGTAGGGAGAGTTCAAAGTTCCCAAAAGTAGATTTTAATTGTTTAAATGGTCAATTTCCCGTGACACTAAAAGGAATAGATATTTTTGAGCGGGCTAATGCACATTTAAAGATTGGTGTCACGGTGTTACAGTATGAAACAGAATTTGAAGAGGGTCAGCGTTCCGATAAGAAGGGTGTATTATTTCCAAATCGGGCTCCTTCAAGTGAATCAGTAGAACATTGGGTGTGGCTTCTATACACCCCACCCACAGACTCCGATTCAATTGGTCATTTCAATCCAATTACGGATATTAGTAGGGTTCTAAGTGAGGGTAAACATCGGAATGTACGTTAAAACTGTTTAACATGTCTCTCCAGATTTTGGACTGATTTAAAGTTAAAGCATCACATGAAACACTGTAAACGTCATGGATACCAGGCTGTGTAGACGGTAAGCGGAGATAGAGCGATCTTACGTTTTAAAAATTTTCAAAACACACTCCTGCAGAGCAATAAGATCGCTTTAGACTGCGAAGCGAAACTGACAGATGTGTGCGATCCGTCAAATTCAAATCGTGTTAAAATACATGAAGCCATAGGGGTCTCTTACGCTCATGCGCAACGAGATTCCAATAATACCATGCAAGTGCTGGATGTAGTTGAGATGTTGAGTGACGGTGAAGACTGCATGCGCTCGGCATTGGTCAGTCTAATCAAAACAGCGAACGGTGCAATTTCGCGCCTTCGTTATACAAACTATCCTATGCTCCTATCACCAGATGACATAGTGGCCATTAAAAATCGTAAAATGT